>JAXQQM020082218.1:0-18173 GCA_034641835.2 Pinus albicaulis | reverse complement strand
AACTGATAGTTAACATCCCTTTAACCTCTGTCTCAACTAGGTCTTCATCATAACTAACATGCATGCAGCAATTAATAGTAAGTCATCAGTTAATTGATAGATCACTGCAGGTGAATTAAATTTAACTTAATTCACTTGACCTCTCACTAGTGCAACAATTAGTTACAACTAGTTAAACTGATTTTAACTAAATTAATTGAGTTAACTAATTTCACATGCATTAAACTAATGCAATAACTGAAAATTGGACTAAAAAACAAATAGAATCACTCTGCATGCCTCACCAACCACCCTCAAATCGAATTCCATGAGCTAATTGAGTTTATCACACTCAGTTAACTATTACAAGTGATTATGAGATAATATTACATTTTATTGTCCAATTTAATTAAGGGAAAATTAAATTAGACACACATTTATTGTTGACTTTTCAACACTCCCTCTCAACAAGAAATGGATTATCAGCTACCCTGATCCTGCCGCTATGGTATTCGATTTTCTCTTGGCAAGCACCTTCGTTAGAATATTTGCATCCTGATCCTCCGTGGGAATGTATTGAAGTAACATAATGCGTCTCTGAACACAATCTCTGAGATGGTGGTACCAGATGTCAATATGCTTGGGCCTGTCATGGAATACTGGATTAACTGAGAGTTTTATGCAACTCTAGTTATCACAATGTATCACCGTCGGATCCATCTAATGACCAAACAAACCAAAATGAATCTTTCTCATCTAGATTGCCTCACATGTCTCTTGACTAGCTGTCATATACTCTACCTCGGTTAAATTGAGTGCAAATGATATCTTCTTCCTGTTGTACCAAGAAATTGATGTCGATCCTATGTTGAAGATCCCTCCTAATGTGCTCTTCCTGTTTTATGGAATGCCTTCCCAATCTACATCGGTGAAGCCTTGAAGCTTCTCTCCCTCTGTCCATTTGTACCATAATCCATACTCTGTATTTCCCCTGATATATCTCAAGACATGCTTCCTTGCCTTCCAAAATAGCTTAGTCAGGGTAACTAAGCTAATTAACTGCGTAGAAAATGTCAAGTTGGGTGTTCACCAAGTACATGAGTGAACCCACAAGATTTGTTGTGTAACCAGCTCCAAAAAGAGAAGAAAAGAGATATCAACGCCTTAGAAATGAGCCACTTCGAGGGGGCAACCTCCAATACATTACATAAATGAACAATTCTTGGATGATACAATTTACAAAACCTCCTTTCTAGATATAGGAGTCCATGGGGCCATAATGTAATCCTAGTGGGCCACAATGTAATCCTAGCCGACCTAACAATAATAATTTAAGGGCACAATAATAACAAAATGGGGGTTACAAGGGTACAATAATAACAATAAGGGGGGTTACACTAACAACAATAAGGGACTATACTAGTAATATAGGGACCTAACATGCCCCTCTCCTTCAAAAAAGTGTTGTCCTCAACGCTTGAGTAGCTCTGGGTGCTTCTGTATAAAATTCTCATCCTCCCATGTAGAATCTTCGGTGGGTAAGTTCTTCCACTTGATGAGATACTCTGAAATTGATCGATTCCGTAGTTGTCGAGTTCTTGTTTCCGTGACCGCTTCAGGTTCCAATATGATTTTTCCTTCCTCACCAAGTTCTGGCAATATTGTTTGAACTGGAAGATTTTCACCTATAACCTTCTTTAAGCATGAAACATGGAAAACTGGATGCACTCGTGAAGAAGCAGGAAGCTCCAATTTGTATGCCATAGTACCAATCTTTTGCAACACCTTGTAAGGACCATAGTACTTTGGCGATAATTTATTATCCTTCTTAGTTTGCTTGAGGGACATTTGTTTATATGGTTGTAGCCGTAAAAATACCCAATCTCCTACATCAAAACTTCTCTCGCTGCGATGTTGATCTGCCTGTTGTTTCATTCGATTTTGTGCCAAATTCAGGTTATCCTTTAAGAGTTGGAGAACTTCTTGTTGATGCTCGATGTGATCTTCCAATGCTTGAACCTTCGAATTTTCTCTTAAATATGATGTGATGGATGGTGGATGATATCCATAAAGTGCCATAAATGGGGTCATTTTTGCTGCAGTATGGAAGGAAGTGTTATACCACCATTCAGCGAGAGGTAACCACTTGACCCATTGTGCTTGCTTATCGGATACAAAACAACGAAGATATCCTTCCAAACATTTACTCACTATCTCTGTTTGACCATCGGATTGAGGATGATAAGATGAGCTATGAGCTAGTTGAGTACCCAAACAAGAAAATAATTCCGTTCAAAAATTTCCTGTAAAAATGGGATCTCTGTCACTTACAATAATCTTTGGGTTTCCATGTAGCTTTTGAATTGTTTCCATAAATGCAGTAGCAACTGTACTTGCTTTAAATGGATGAGATAATGCACAAAAGTGTGCATACTTGGTAAGTCTATCAACTACCATCATGATGACACTCTTTCCTTCAGACTTAGGTAAACCTGTGATAAAATCCATTGAAATCTCCTCCCAACGTTGACTTGGAATGGATAAAGGTTGTAGAAGTCCCGGGGTCTTAATTGTCTCCACTTTATTCTGCTGGCAAACCAAACATTCTGCCACAAACTTTTGAATATCAGATTTAAGGCCATCCCAAAAAAATCTTTCTTCACCCTGTGGTAAGTTTTTAAAAATCCTGAGTGTCCTCCTAAAGGAGAAGTGTGCAATTCCAGAAGAATCTTTTGTTTCAGTTGGGAATTATTACAAAGATATAAGCGATCTTTGTACCATAAGGAATCATTTTTCCAATTAAATGTATCATATGTACTAGGATCTTGCTGCAACTTTTGAATGAGTGTCCACACTTCTTCGTCCTTCTTCCATTCATCTCTTGCTTCGGTTATCCAATCTGGTTGGATAATAGAAATGGCACAAAGCAATGCTTCCACCTCTTCATTCTTTCTTGAGAGTGCATCTGCAACAACATTAAGATTTCCTTTTTTGTAGATTATTTCAAAGTCATAACCCAACATCTTTGTGACCAATTTTTTTTGCTCTTCTGAATATAGTCTTTGTTCCAAAAAGTGTTTAAGACTATCATGATCAGTTTTTACCTTGAAGTGTCTTCCCATTAGGTAAGTTCGCCATTTCTTTAGTGCATGCAGTATTGCTAACATTTCCTTCTCATAAACAGGTTTCTGTAAATACTTTCCTTTGATTGGACGACTTTCAAAAGAAATGGGTCTTCCTTCCTGCATTAAAACTGCACCAATTCCATTTCCTGAGGCATCACATTCCACAATAAAGGTTTTTGTGAAGTCTGGTGTAGCTAAGACCGGTGCTAGGCACATTGCCTCTTTAAGACGTTCAAAGGCCTTAGTTGCTTCAAGAGTCCATGAAAATGCATCTTTCTTCAATAATGTTGTTAGAGGTGCTGCTATTCTCCCATAATTCTTAACAAACTTGCGATAATACCCTGTTAACCCAAGAAATCCTCGCAACTGTTTTATGGTTGTGGGGACTTTCCATTCCTTAATGGCTTTAATTTTGTTAGGGTCTACTTTAACACCCTCGTGAGATACAATATGACCCAGATATTCCACCTCTTGTACTCCAAAGAAACATTTGGATGTTTTTGCATATAATTGTTTCTCCTGCAATAGTTTGAGCACCCTGTCAACATGTTCCACATGATCCTTCCAAGACCTGCTATAGATTAGTATATCATCAAAAAATACTAGCACAAATTTTCTAAGGAAGGGTTTGAAAATGGAATTCATCAACCCTTGAAATGTAGAAGGTGCATTGGTAAGGCCAAAAGGCATGACCAAAAATTCATAATGACCCTTATGAGTTTGAAATGTTGTTTTTGGAATATATTCAGTCTTCATTCTAATTTGATGATATCCTGAACGAAGATCCAACTTGGTAAAATAAATTGCTCCATGTAATTCATCCAATAATTCATCAATCACAGGAATGGGAAATTTATCTTTAATGGTGAGCTTATTGAGCTCCCTATAATCTGGACACATCTGCCATGATCCATCCTTCTTGTGTACCAATACTACAGGAGCAGAGAAAGAACTTTGACTAGGTTGAATTATACCCGCCTCTAACATTTCTGCAATCATGCGTTCAATTTCGCTCTTTTGGAAGTAAGGATATCTATAAGGCCGGATGTTTAGAGGAACACTTCCTGGAATCAAATGAATAGCATGATCATGATCACGAATAGGTGGGAGTCCTTTGGGAGTTTCAAACACCTTGGAATGATTGTCCATGACTTGTTGGAGATCTGCAGAAATAGATGATTTTGATGTTGGAACTTCTAGTGAGCATAATTGTGCAATTACGCCTCGTTGTTCTTTCTTTAGAAGCTTTGTCATGACATTAGAGCTTATTATCCTTCCCGTCTTCCCTTCAATACCCCGTAATTCGAATTCCTTTCCTTCTGAAAAAAATTTCAAGAAAAGTTCTTGAAAATTAAAAGCTACCATCCCCAAAGATTGTAACCATTGTACTCCTAGTACAACATCAACACCTCCCATAGGAATGGAAAGCATTGGACTAGTCAATACATATTCCCCCATAGTTAGCTTAATATTATGGCATTTTCCAGAGCAATTTATGGTTCCTCCATTTGCAACCATCACTTGACATTCTGGTGCTGGGTATAGGAAACAATTTAATTCCTTGGCTACCTTACAATGAATAAAATTATGGGTGCTACCTGAATCAATCAACACTATTACTTTTTTCTTCTTGATATGTCCTTCTATCTTGAGAGTTTGAGGAGTGGTAATTCCTACCAGTGCATTACACGATATGGTCGGATTCATTTCTTCCTTTTCTAGGGCTGGTTCCTGGTGTATATCCTCTTCTTGTTCATTTTCTTCTTCCTCTTCACAATCTATGTAAAATAATTTCTTCTCAGCACACTTATGACCTTTAGTGTATTTTCTATCACAACCGTAGCAAAGCCCTTTTGCTCTTTTTTCTTCCAATTGTTGTGGTGTCAACCTTGTAGGTTGTGGAAATCTAGGCATAGCAACACTTCCTTCTTTATAGAATTGAGTGGTAGGCTTCCTTGTCGCCATTATTTTACATTCAACTTTTCTTGCCAACCTGAATGCCTTCTCCAATGAATTCGGTTCCAAAACACGAACTTCATGTTGGATGTTATCCTTTAAAGTGCCTATGAAGAGATCGATCCTATGTTCCTCTGGAATATCAGTTACCCTTATATTCAATTTTTGGAAGTCCTCAATGTGCTGCCCCACTAAACCCTTTTGTTTGAGATTTATCAATTGGCTAAAGAAGGTGTCGCTCTTTGTATCCTCATAATGTGCTATCATTTCCTCCGTAAAAATTGACCAAGTGACAATTTTTTTACGGGAGCAAAGCCATCGATACCATACAAATGTATTTTGTTCTAAATGTAAAGTTGCAATGCGTACCTTTTTTGTGTTTTGCACGTTATGGAGATCAAAATATTGCTCCATCTATAGTATCCATGTTACAGGATCCTTTCCATCAAACTTCCTCATATCCATTTTTGGAATATGGTGGTTCTTCCGCCAACATTAGAGTTTATGAAATCACGATTAACATTTATTTTGTTCTCATCATGAGGTTCTTCTACTATCTTTTCACCATTAGGAAACATTGGCTTCGGTTTTAAGCTCGGCCATCGAAGCCTTCCATGTATGTTTAGATCTATTCTCTATGCTTTCTCTTCTTCTAATATGTTGTCTTTCATGTCATCCATCTTAGCTTCCATGCCCACTTCCATGCCATCCATCTTAGCTTCCAAACCATTCATATTAGCTTCCACGCCTTTCTTCAAACCATCCATCTTAGTTTCCACGCCTTTCTTCAAAACGTCCATTTCATTTTTTGTTGTTCTTTACGAGAGCGAAATTTGTTGCACTTGCTCTTGTAATTTTGATATGGCATGTTGCCATTCTTCGTCTTCATGAGTCATAGTAGAGCCTTCTAAAGGCTTAATTGGTGTTGAATTATTTTTAGAGGCCATTTTAGACTCCAATATTGATATCTATTCTACAATAGGCCCTTGCAATCAATTCAACTTGATTCTTCAAACAAGACTTATGCAATTCGGAAAAAAAATACACACCTTTTACTAGCTTTGAGGATCTCGATATTGAAATTGTATTATCTCTATGATTGTGGATCTTCAATATCTGAAATTCAGCACTGAAGTATCCCTTTGAATTCTCTTTTGAATTCCACAGGTCTGACCTGATTTGGATTCTCCAAGACAAAGTTGTGTCCAATCTCCCACAATGACCTAATTATGGACTGGTTCAGTAGAGCAAACTTGTATGACTTGCCACGTCTCACTGTTTCATCCTTTGTCTCTGAAATTGATAGCCAAGAAACTACAGTCTGTGTACTTGCAACCAATTTTTACGGCACTCAAATCCTATTCCCGGAGAGAGAGATATTGAACTTTTCTCACGATCACCTCTTTGAGATGCAATTCAGGAGCCTGAAAAATCACTACCTTCCATAGATCATATCTCCAAAAATATTGCGAACCATGCTCTGAAATGTTTTGAAAAATTTCCTCAGGATTTCAGCTTCGCAACATACGAATTTCAGATTCTTAACCTTCGTAGAAAAAAATTTATAGTGAAAATTCCACGATGACCTATTTAGGATCCTGAAAAAAGACCTAAATTCCACTAATCATATCTCCTAAAATATTACGAACCAAGTTCTGAAATTTTTAGAAAATATTCCTCAGGATTTCGGCTTTTCACCCTAAAAATTTCAGCTTCTGAACCTTCGTAGAAAAAAATTTATAGCGAAAATTCCATAATGACCTGTTTGGAGCAGCGAAACCCTAGAATCCAAAACCTCTGATACCAAATGTTGTGTAACCAGCTCCAAAAAGAGAAGAAAAGAGATATCCACGCCTTAGAAATGAGCCACTTCGAGGGGGTAACCTCCAATACATTACATAAATGAACAATTCTTGGATGATACAATTTACAAAACCTGCTTTCTATATATAGGAGTCCATGGGGCCATAATGTAATCCTAGTGAGCCACAATGTAATCCTAGCCGACCTAACAATAATAATTTAAGGGCACAATAATAACAAAATGGGGGTTACAAGGGTTCAATAATAACAATAAGGGGGTTACACTAACAATAATAAGGGACTATACTAGTGATATAGGGACCTAACAAGCTGCCTATAAATAGTAGCGTCCACTACCTCACCTGAAGTAGCATCCTCCTTCCTCCAGTTTTCTGCAAGAGGAGTCTCCATGGGTTTATAACTCTCCATGTGGAACTTCCTCAGAATCTCTTAGTCATAGTTTCATTGAGAAACCAATACCTCCCCAATCATGCTACCATATCTCCAAACCAAGGAAATAGTGAAGGAGTCCCATGTCCTTCATCTCAAACTCTCTTGCAAGATCCTCTTTGAAATAAGTTATGAGATTCTCATCACCTGTTAGAATAAGATCATCAATATAAAGTACGATAATCAAAATCTTACCATCAACCACAATCTGGTACAGGTTCGCATCCGCTTCACTCTTCGTGAAGCCCAACCCGATGAAATAATTTTCAATCCTGGTGTACCAAGAACGAGGTGCTTGCTTCAACCCATACAATGCTCTCTTGAGTATGCACACATGTGACTCACTGTCAAAGGTCTCAAAATCTTCTGGCTGCTCATTGTACACTTATTCCTCAATAAATCCATTGAGAAATGCAGTCTTCACATCCATCTGATGTATATGCCACCCCATCTACGTTGAGCATGCAAGGATAAATATAATCAATGAGTACCTTGCAACTGATGCAAAATTTTCCTCATAGACAATCCCATAAACTTGTGAGAATCCACAGGCTACAAATATATCCTTGTACTTCTCTACACTCTAGATCCATCTAGATCCAATCACTGATTACCCAAGTGGTCTTGGGAAAAATTTGCATGCACTGTTCCTGACGATGGAGTCATACTCCTCAACCATGGTGTCAACCCAATTTGGTTGTTGCACTGATTCCCCAAAAGAGGATGTTTATGTCACAATACACTTTCTCATAAGAGCCATGTATCCAGTAAACATGTACGGAGACTGTCTCTGCCTCCACAGTGATGTAGGTGCTCCTACATGTTCTGCTGCATCAAGTCTCAATCTGTCAGCTTCTGTGGTGTGCCTCCTACCATGTCTGGTGGATGGCTCTACATGAGTGGTTTCTGCCACTCCATGATCCTCCACATGTGGATGCTCCACATCTTGAGGTTCATCCTTTGGAACCAAGAGTTCCTCATCTACATGCAAATCAAGCTCCCTCTCAAGCGACAATCGCATGGCTTTATCCCCATCAAATTTTACATCTCGTCTGACAATAGTCATCATGCTGTTAGGAAAATACACCCGATATTTGTGGGGAGTATCAGTGTACCCCAAAAATATCCCAATATTAGATGTTGGTACTAGCTTCTTTCTGGAATTTTTGGTCACGTAGAAATAGACAGATGAGCCAAAAATTTTAAAATATGAAACATCATATTTCTTACCAGAAAAAGCCTCCTTTGGTGTACTCATGCCAAGTATTCGATGAGGACTACGGTTCTGCACAAATACCATTGTGTTGCATGCCTCTACCCATAGATGCAACAGTAGGCCCTGATCATGTAACATCATTCATGCCACACCTGCAATTGTTTTGTTCTTTCTTTTTGCAAGCCCATTCTGTTGTGGGTTATGAAGTGAAATAAACTCTCTCTGAATTCCTTATTTGGCACAAAAGTTCTTGAATTCATTGGAGGTTACTCACCACCATTATCGTTCCGTAGAGCCTTCACATGCTTCCCCATGTCTTTCTCAGTCAGATCTTTGAACTCACAAAATTTTGAGAACCTGTGATCTTTCTTCTGCATGAAGTAGATCCAACAATTTCTAGAAAAAATCATCAACAAAAATCACATAATACTTGTGCTTTGTTGTGGAAGCTGTAGAGAATGGTCCACACACATTTGAGTGAAATTTCTCAAGGATTTCCGCTACTCGGTTCTCCTTCTCATGAAAAGTGGCCTTAGTATACTTCCCCATGGTACATCCCTTGCATGTGTATATCTGTGCAAGAGTACCATTTGGAAGCCTCGTAGAAATCTATTGCATGACCTTCAAAGCACCATGGTGTAGATGGTTAAATATCCTTTGTGATAACTCACCCTCATCTCGGTTCACCGCTCTGTCTGCTTTACCCATAAATGTTGTGCATCCATCTACATCAAATTTGTAGAGATTATTCACATGAATCCAAATCTTCTTAAATTGTCATGTGGATTTTTAACGAAGGAATGATTTCCCTTCACTAAAAACCACATCATATCCTATTTCCTCCAACATAGCAACTAAAACTTTTTTTTTTTCAATCTTGGTACATGCATGACATTTTTTAATAAGAAATTTTTACTTGACTGTCTCTGGAAAGTAACTGTACCAATCCTAGTAGTACTATACCTCCTGTCATCACCCATTTCGATATGCATATGAATATCCTTCTCCTCCAAGCTACTAAAAATTTCTTTGTCTCCCGTCATGTGGAAATATGCACCACTATCCAAGTACCACGTTGATCCCATCGCACTAGATACCATGCATGCGATGAGTGAGAAGTCCAACTCAAATTGTGAAGCCAAAGCCTCACAGATCCTGAAACCTTATTGTTGTTGTTCTTCTTCTATGGAAAATTAGTGGCATAATATCCATGTTCGTAACAGTGAAAACATGTCACTCTATACATGTCACACTTCTTGCCTTCTTTTTCGGTCTCAGATTTGGAATAGGATTTATTTCCCTTCCCCTTCTTTGCCTTACCAGCCAAGGCACAATTTTCCTTATCATATGTCTTTGATGAGGATCCATCCTTGGTATTCCACCTAAATTCTTCTTGTACAAAATCTGACCAAAGTCGCTCGCAATCTGGTAGCTTCTCCCTCCCATTGACAAAGTCCTGGTAACTATTCCAACTCTTGGTAAGGCCTAGAAGAGCTCGGCTCACCAATTCATCATCCGCTACAGTAATTCTAAGACTCCCAAGATTATCTCGACATTGGATGAACTTGGTTAAACATTTCAGAATAGTGTCGCCTTTCTCCATTTTGATTTTCCTGAGCTTGTTCTTCAGTGCTAATTTTTTGTGGTCACTGCTACTCTGAAATAGATATATCAAAGCCTTCCACATTGCATATGGAGTCGATTTTCCATGGATACTCGAGACAATGTGGTCTCGAACTCCCTCTAATAATATCATGCTCGCCTTTGCAACCTTCTTTTTCCAAGCATCAAGAAGAGCGGCATCTGCTACTGTGGGCTTCGAAATATCATTATCAATGAATTATTTCAACCCGTTTTCTTCCAGAACTACCTCCATTATATCTTTCCATGAAATATAATTAGAACTTCCCTCGAGTGCATATTCCAATCTCAAGCCATTGAAAGCCATCTTGATCCGCCTATCGCACCAAAGAACAGTTTTTAAAATTTGAATTTTATTCAACACAAATTCAATTTCTTCTCCACTATAGTGATTTCCTGCACTCTAATAACATGTAGAAATTATACAAAAAATATTTATACCAATGGATTCAATCTGATCATGAGATATGCTAAAGAAATATATTGAATCCTTCTACAAATTAATTATGGAAAATAATCATGATCGCACAATCACACCAAGTAAAGAAAGAAGAAAATCAACCCACAACACGGATATTTTTCTTAGGGAAATCTTGCTGCTAAAAACCCCTCTATCTTCTATTGTATATTCAACTAAGGAATCATGAAACAATTACAATGCACTCTTCTCACAAGAGTCTGATGCACTTTGCTAACTGTCTCACGCTGATCTAGAAAAAATCGACCAACAGTTTGCTAATTTCCTGCCTCTGCTGAACCTACCTTCCTTGCGCAATTCATGTGGAATGAAATCCCTATTATTTAGGAATTTCAGCCTTCCAAAGCTGCGCAATGATCATGGTCAATCCTATGGGTGTGTTACTACATGCAAGCAGTTTGAAAATAATACAACTAATAGTTAACATCCCTTTAACCTCTGTCTCAATTGGGTCTTCATCAAAACTAACATGCATGCAACTATTAATAGTAAATCATCAGTTACTTGAAAGATCACTGCATGTGAATTAAATCTGATTTAATTCACTTGACCTATCACTATTGCAACAATTAGTTAGAACTAGTTAAACTAATTTTAACTCAATTAATTGAGTTAGATGATTTCTCATGCAATAAACTAATGCGCTAACTGCAACTTGGACTAAAAAATAAATATAATCACTCTGCATGCCTCACCAACCACCCTCAACTCAAATTCCATGAGCTAACTGAGTTGATCACACTTAGTTAACTATTACAAGTGATTATGAGATAAGATTACATTTTATTGTCCAATTTGATTAAGGTAAAATTAAATTAGACACACATTTCTTGTTGACTTTTGAACATGTAACATGTGGAAAATTAGGGAAAATCCTTGTATAATAGCCTTGCATCAGTAGTTAAGCACAAGTTATGTTTTCATTTATACTTAAGCATAGGTTCAATATAGTTTTTCAAATGTTTTCAAGAAATATTCATATAAAACAATGTTGTATGTTGACAACATGACTCAAAATGTGTGTGTTCATGTTGTATGTTTTTGTTAATTTGAACATGGTTTTAGTGACTAAGGTTGCTTGTTCTAAAATAGTCACTTGGTTGTTGTAAGACTACATTTATGGTTTTCTTCTCTACTCACTAATATTTAACTTTTTTTTGTCTTCAAATCTTGATATACACGCTTAGTTGGATTTACCATACTGTACAATATGCCTCATAAATTTGAGGTGTGCCTTCATATCTACATAGGTTGGTTTTTTCTTAGAGGATCTCTCAAATTGTTCCTTCAACTAGTTGGCTTTTTCATCTGTTGTTTTATATTATGTTTTGATTTTTGCAATTTTGATTGTTTACAGGGCTCTCCAACACATATAGATCATATAAGAAAACATCTCTATGTTTTTCACATAAATTGAAGTAAGGATATGGAATCGATCCATAAACAAAATATGAAATCGGTCTCTAACATTGATTACAATTCCTTAAGGTGATCTAGAGCTAAAAATGTGGATCTTTGGGTAAAAGGAGAATTGTACCCAATAGATCCTGTGTCCAACTCTCATCCCGATTTCAAATCAATAACAGGGTTATGTAGGTTTATATGCCTTGGAAAATATGGCCTTCTAGGATACTGTAAAAAATTGGAAGGCAATCGTATGTCTTATGAACAAAAAATTTGTGACCTTCATATGTATTTTGAACAAAAAAATCATGACCTTCATACGTATTTTGAACAAAAAATTCATGACCTTAATATGAAAATTTGTCATCTTCATCAATTATATAGGGCTCAGTGTGAAGAAAATAAAAAATTACAAGAAGCCTCATCCAACTTATTATTAGAAAATGAGAGTTTGAAAACTAAGATTTTTCATCTCTAAAAAAGACTATCTACAATGAAAGGAACTCTAAAGAGGTGGAGGAATAGATAATAAAATATATATATATATGTCAGGTGTGGAAAAGGCGAGAGGTACTTTTAGAAAAATTGTGCATGCATTGAAGTCCATATTAGATCCAAGTTGTAAAGATTCTATGGATTTGTGCAAAATTGTGTTAAAGAAACAAGAAATTATGGCAATTCTTAATCAACCCTAATATGATGATTTGAAGAAATAAGTAGTTAACCAATTCATTGAAAACTTAACAATTGATGTAAAGGATGTTCAAGGAATTTGTGATGAAAGAGGGGTTAGTAGGGAAGCATATGAAGATCTTTTTAAAGTTCTAAAATAAGGAATGTTGAATGTTGACATTAAAAAAATTTTGGTTCCTCACCCTTATCATGTGAAGAAAGAGTGTGCACTATGAATAAAAAATGGTTGATTCATTAGGAGATGCATATCATTTAGAAGCAATTCATGAAGTTGCAAGTATTTAAGGAAAGAATCTAGTGAAATCATTCCATTAGTTAAAAAAAATAACTTGTGGTTTGACTTGGAACGAGTATTACAATTTATGGTTAGGTACTACAACATCTGTATTGAGGAGGCACGTGGTAAATTGATTGTTGTCATTAAAATATATGAGATGGAGTTATTCAATGATGGAAAACATGAAAGAGTTTCAATTACATTAATGAATCGTGCATTAGATACAAAACATGACAAGTCAAGTGATGAATACTTTCAAGTTCAATCCGAAGATCACCTTTTTTGGTTGGGAATTTTTTTGTGTCAACGAGGAGTCCCAGGAGTCCTTGAAATTTGTTTTCAACAAAACATATTTACCATCAATTATTGCTTCACATATGGCAGGAGAAAAATTTCACATGGAGGGATATGGTTCATATTCTATGGAATGGCATCTCGCATCTGATTTAAAAAATCTCGAGCGCATGTACAATATTTCTCATGGTGCAAATTCAACACATAGTTGCTTATATTGCATGCAAAAAAAAAACAAAAGGACTATAGTTGGAAAAGTGCTATTTTGAGTTGTCCTCAAAATCTTCCTCCTAATCATGAGAAACATGACCCAAATCTAGATCCCATCCTTCCCATACCATTGAATAGGGTGCACATGTGCACTTTGCATGCATTTGTGAGGATTGTTGATAAAATGGTGTATTTATCTATTTCATTTGCTTGGAAAAAAACCCCACAAGTTGAAAGTAAAAAATCAATTGAGGCCATTGAATGTGTTATTTCAAAAGTGGGTTTGCATGGTGGACATGTCAAAATTGAAAAAGATATTAAGAGTTCAAGTACAAGAGGTAATCTTCCAGCAAATCCATCAATGTTAGGTGTCAAGGCATGTCATTTTCTTGAAAATAAATGTGGGCAAGGATGTTGAGGGTTGTATGAAGACTTAATTGATGTTGAAGAAGACCACAATAATGGAGGGAGAGAATTGGCCAGAAAGAAGAAGTGTGATTGGAGGTCACTTTCATCTTTATTTTTTTTTATGGATAAGGAAAAAATCATGGAAGTTGATGCAATAGCATTCTGAGAAGCTATTACAAAATTCATCAAAGAAATGAAATAAGCTTGGGGAGAGAAGCATATGACACATTATATGGTATGCATATTGAATTTTATTTTTCCTTTTTCCTTTTAGTTATTTTATATGTTATATTATAAATTAAGTTGAATTTGTACATTTTATTTAGTGTTCTAACTTTAAATTGAAGTTTGTATGTTTGTAGCATCAATTGTTTGCACATGGGCCATGGTTTGCAAGGAAATATGGAAGCTTGGCCACTTGGGGTACATAGGGTATGGAGAAATCGCATAAGATAGAACGTACCATTTACCATAGATGCACACAAAAATGAGGGGGTTCCAATCATTTAGATGTTCTTGTCCAAATGGGTCAAAAAATTTATAGACGTAAAATGGATGGATTTAAGAAGAAATCCCACCTTCCATAATAATTGAGCATCATGGAGTCATAAGACAAGCACAACTAAGGAGAAAACAAAAGAGATGTGAGGTTTCTAAAGGTCTAGTTGTGACAAGTGAAAGGTAAGGAACTTTCATGTTAAATTTTCTACCTTTTCCATTTACTCTATTTATTGAATTTTATCGGTTGATTATCATTATTTTTTGTAGATGTCACTCTATAGTAATAGGGGCTTCCACGTGCCATTAATGTTGATTGTAAGTGTATTCCTTATCAAAAAATGAGGTAAGTGTAATATCTATAACTATCTTGTGTATATTTGAGCTTCGATGGAGTTTCTATCTTTTGCTTCAATGCAATAGTGTCTTTAGACACTACCAGTACAATTGTGTCTTTCCACAATATCACTTTCTCTCAAGTTTATTTCTCTATGTTGTTGTTTAGCCTATCCCAACAATTCTTTCACTGATTTTTTTTTTGTAGTTATTTTATAAATTTTTATTGTTTCAACAGGGTACATATACAATCAATCATTTCATGGAGGTCTCTTCCAGAAGAGAAGAGAGGATCTATTTTTTGTATACACAAGAACGACAAGTGCAAGGCAATAGATTTTCATGTTAACTTTTCTACCTTTCCCATTTAATATATTTATTGATTTTTATAGGTTGATTATCATTATTTTCTGTAGATGTAGCCTGAAATAATTTTGGAGAAACTGCCAATTAATGGAGCATAAATATCAGTGGATGCATATGTTCTACCTAGGTCTCTAATGATGCAACAACCAATCTTTCCTCCATCAATTTACTACTAAACCCCGTGCACATATTGTTCCAACCTACACTATCTTGGGAAGCGTGCCAACAACATTCATGGTTGCCTTCTCTTCTAGGGGCCCCAATTTGGTCAATCAATACATCCTCAAGGTAAATAGACTCATTCTGGAGCATAATAATAATTTTTTCTTCAAACTCGTTTTAACAACCTTTTTTCAAATTTGTCATTTATTGTAGAAAGTAAGAGCTTTTGTTTAACAGGAAACAGAAGCCCGCTCTTAATTATTTATCAAAATAGGAACTTTAGTTTTCCAGCATAGCCTGTGCAGGTGGGTTTATTAAAGAAAAGTCATAGTTCAATAGAGGAGACAAATTTTCAAATATTATACAAAATACATTTGATTTTGCAAAATTTTACCCAAAAAGTGATGGGTTTAAATAAATTTTATGGATAGGTATCTCATCCACAATGTAAGTTGAATCCAAACAGAGAGCTCAAAGCATCTGCTTATAAATGTTGAATATATAGTAAACACTAAATAGGAAATAAACTAGGAAATAAACTTGTAGGGTTACCTCCAAAGGTGAAAAGGACAACAAAAAAGCTTGTGATAGTCATTTGTTGAATAAAACCATGATTTTTTTTTTTATGCCTGAGTGTCTAGAAACATTGGTGGATAACCTTGAATGAGTTTGTCCTCTTGCACTGTTGGTGACTATTTCTCACTTGGTAGAGGAGAAACTATCTCAAATAGACAATAGAAAAAGAAAAATAAAACTTATAAAAAACAACCTTTATACACATTGGGCTCACAAATGTTTAAATAATGATTTTTACTTGCGCAAATTATGAAAACATGTGAATTTGACTTGTTCAACTGAGCCAAACTCGGTCAATTTGGTTAAAACTCAATCAAATTTGAATTGGATATTATGAATGGCGATATGAGTTAGAATCATGATTTGGTGATTTAAATTATGATTCCTATGATTATGGTTCATACCCTTCTTCTATCCTGAGAAAAAACCTATGTTGCATGAGTTTCTTGGAAAATGGGGACATAAGGTATGAGTTTTAGGGACAACTAGAATCTCCCCCTTAAAGATAACTACCTAGGACTTGTAACAATTAAATATTATAGTCAATAGGGGCTTGCCTAGTAGGTCAAAATGGAGTGTTCTTAATGCCTCTACCAGGGTTCAAGCCTCCCTAGCAACGTATTTTCCCCATGTGGGTTGTCGCTTCTTATGTTTGTGTTTTTTGTTAAGACCATGGGAAATTTTTGTGCAACTTTGTTGGAATACATGAGGCACCTATAATCCTAAAATTTTCTTACAAACAAGAAGCCCTTCAACAAGATGCCTCTAATTCTAAATTGTCACCCTGAGTTCTTGCCCATCAGAAGTGGTAGGCAATCATGATCCACGTGGAAATTGGTGTCCACCCACCTATTCCACTTGAACCCCCACCATTTTTTTTTTATTTTTTCAGTATCCACACAGTTTACTAGTTTTAGTAGTTTTTCGGGTCCTAAACTTTCGGAGCCATTTTGAGGCCTAAACGACATTTTTTGGGAAACCCGGGAGAAATATGGAATTTCCTTCGATGTTTCTCACATTAAAAGTTGCATTCCTTGCATAGATATTTCTAACAGTGTATTGTGTGCATCAAACGAAGATCGTATGCCAAAGTTACGTCCCCGAGAAGTTGATGTACCAATTTACCCAAACGAGGCCCATATTTTTGGCACTTCATCTCCTAGGGTTAGGTTTTTGGATGTTTAGGGTTTTCCATTGTTTCTAAATAATAAATAGGCCCTCTATCCTCATTGTAACACAATTCAAAGGCTTGTAGCCACCACATATATTCTCATAGATGAGCTACCATCACCCTAGCTAGTTTATGCAGGAACACAATAAAATGCAGAAATAGACATAAACACAGAGATGCAGTGGAAATAATACTTCATTTCATTAATATCAAATAATAGAAATATGCTTATAGACATAATGAAAATAAACTAGCTAGGGCATTGTTAGCTTATCTTTGAGAAGAGATGTGGAAGCTACAAGCCTTTGAATTGTGTTACAATGAAGCTTGAGGACCTATTTATTATTGAGAATAAATGGAAAACCCTAAACATCCAAAAACCTAACCCTAGGAGTTGAAGTGTCAAAACTATGGGCCCCGTTTGGGTAAATTGGTACATCAATTTCTCGAGGAAGTAACTTTGGCATACGATCTTTGTTTGACACGCACAATACTTCGCTAGAAAGATCTGTTTGAGGAATACAAATTTTGATGTTAGGAACATAAAGGGAACTTCCATTTTGCTCCTGGATTTCCTAAAAAACGTTGTTTAGGGCCTCAAAACGGCTCCGGAACTTCAGCACCCGAAAAAATGCTAAAAATAGTATACTGTGTAGAAACTAAAAAACTGAAAGAAACAATGGTGGGGGTCCAAGTGGAATAGGTGGGTGGCCACCAATATCAACTTGGAGGAGCCTTGTTTTGAGGTTGTGGCCACAATATTCTTCTTTCCGTGTGGGAAAACTGTAATGAAAATAAATTTCTTGGTTTGGGAAACAATCTTACTCTGTCATTTTGTAGTAGTCAAAGAGATGGCAAGAGGCGGTACTACCTCCGGTATCCTACATAATTTCTTTCCCAAAGTAATAACAACAGAATAAGGCCTAGACTCATACACATCATGTCGCTTCCATAAGTATGGTTGGCCCAATAATACGTCAGCTACATCAAGAGGAGAAACATCACACAATACCTCATCCGTGAATGGCTTGATGATGTACGGAAGGCGTCATTGCTGGTGGACGTGGAGATCTCTTCCTTGGTGAAGCCACCTGATGGTATATGGCTACGAGTGTGCTATGGTCGGTATT
>JAXQQM020070727.1:0-113109 GCA_034641835.2 Pinus albicaulis | reverse complement strand
TGCTCTAGGAGGTTTTCCTTCTCTTTGGCTTATATATTCCAAGATATTTCATTGTAAACAGAGGCTGAAATTGATGATATAGAGAAATACATGATATTACAAGCTTTGAAGAAACACTTTGTCTCATGATGTGGATGATTTCTTGTTTGTATCGGATGGTGGAAGAGGATTGTTTGTTGGATTCCTTGGCTTGGTAAATGGTATAGTGTTCCTATTTGTATGTTTTCCTCAGTTTATCATACATGTTTCCATGTTTATTTCTTGTTGTAGGTCAGTAAAGAATATATTTGAGACATGCCCATGGAGGCACCTCAAGTTTCCTGATTTTATTACAGCTTCTATGTTTTTCTTCCTTCTTAGTCATATCAAAGAATTCTTAATTGCTCTTTGATCACTGAAGAAATTGTTGCTTGTTTCATTTATGTTTGTTATGCATGCTAAGTATGATTCACAGTATGCCCTACTTACTCATGGATAGTCAATGCTCCATCTCTAAAAAATCTCTTTGAATTATTGATTGTCTTAGTTGAACCAAGGAGGTCTTGTTTCGATCTTGCCCTTTGCCTAAAACTTTACATTCTATTTTCAAAGTTCCCAATAGCTCAAAATATGATTTTTAGGAGTTCCCTCTTCATAAATTGAGTTGTTTGTCCATCTTATTTGTTTTCCCAAAAATCTGAAGGTGATTTCCCAAAGTTGGAGGGCCTTATACTTCTGCACATCACTGGATTGTCTATTTTATGCATTTATTAGTTTAAGTTTCGTTCATATAGATCAATTGTTAGCCCTAACTTATGAATTCTTGTTGATTAACTATTTATGTTTGAAATCTCTTTGTGTTGCACAAACTTAGTGTCCATCCCATTTCATTCCACCTAAAAGAATCCATTTTACCTCAACCAAATCGGCCCTGCAATATACCTTCTCCACCCTTTGAGGCAGTCTCGACCTTATCGATCCCATAGCCCAGTTGATTATCTTGTTATCTATTTATCCTTTGATCAATTCTTCCCTCAAAAACCTAAAACAAACCAAAACATACCTAACAACTAGCCTAAAATTAGATACATAGAAAGCAAACAAGTTCAGATCCTTTGCACAAATAGAGAGAGCCCTCTCTGAGTCCAGGAAGGCTAGGTCCTTGGGCTCTAAAGTTGGTTTGATTTTACCCTGTCATTTGGCTTTCCAATCTGCCAAATCATGGGACACCAACATAGCGAAACAAACCATTTACCCAGATTTGAAATATTATAAACTTCATCATGGAGCCGCATCGCATCTGCGCACTTCACATGGTGCAAGGCTTAACATTCACCCTTCATACTTATCCTTTAAGTTTTGTGACTTGCGACTACGATTGGGTCGCACCGTGGCATCACACCTCGTAGTTTTAAAAATTTCCCTTTGCCATTTATCTTTTAACATTTGTGATTTGTGACTACGATAGGGTCCCACCACATCGCACATCACATTTCGGTAGCTATAACATTTACCTCTGTGCTTAACTCTTAAAACTTATGATGTGGAGTACGCAGATCAGGGCTACTTCACCTATCATGTCACCTTTCCACGTCATTTCCATGTCATTGCCATGTCACTGCAACATCAGTGCTATGTCACTCACCACGTCATCTGCAACATCATCTACCACATCACTACCACGTTACTCGCCACATCATCTTCCATGTCCTCCGCCACATCACCTGACACATCACCCACATCGTACTTCAGCAATTTTATCATTTAACTCTGCACTTGTTCTTTAAATATTGTGATTTTCAATTTGCGATCTGGTTGCATCGCAAGTTGAAACTTTTAACTTGCGGGCGCTTACAAGTAATTTATAAATGGTGCGAAGTATGCCATGTGATGCGCTAAATGTTGGCAAGTGGTAAAAGGAAGAAGGTAATGAAATTATGAAATTCAAAGGTTTATATGTGAATTTTAGCAATCTATAAAGGTTTAGGTGGGTCCTACCAAAGCGCATCAACAGAGTTTTTATGCTTCGGTGATGAGTTTAAGAAGAAAGGTTAACATTTTGCGGGGCGCTAAGTGTGGGCAAAGCTATAATTTCATACTTTTTAATATAAGTAGGTTTTATAAAGTAATAAGTCATAAAAAGGTTATGTATGTGGGTTTTGGGGTTTTGAATGGGATTCAGAGCATGGGAGTGTCAGAATTTGGGAAAATGGGGGACAAGGAGGGCGAATGAAATGGAATGAGGGTAGTATGGATTTCCCTTTCACCATCACACTTAATCAACAGCATTTTCCTCTTTCAACTAAACTATAAGGCAGATAGATTCATTTTATGGCCTTGACAGTCATGATTTCCCTTTCATTCTTTGAAAATAAATGATAGTCGCAGAATATTATTTTCAGTATGAAAAATATAATAAATAATGAGTCACCTTGCGATACTATGAAATACAGGAGTCTAAAATAGCGGTTGTTGGTGGTAATTATGCAGGTAAGGCCATTACACAGAATATTTTGCGAGCTAGGCTATGGTGGCCTACACTGCACAATGATGCCTATGCGTTGTTATTCATGCATAATTTTCACTATATGAAGATGACTAAGTATTGGTCCTAGATTTCTAGAAACAAAATTCATAAACATTGTGATTTCTAGAAATCTCACTTCCTTCATTATCCTGAGATAAAAAATTCACTATTTTATCATCCTATCTAGTCATGACTGGCCCACACTCCTGGATGATCCATCATGGGCTCAAACCATTTGTTTTAACCCTAACTTGTCACCCATTTTTTCACCATGTCTTGCCTTTTGACCCAAATCCTCTGTTTTGTTTACCTACAGGATTCCCCACTACTACCTAAACCTACCAATCAAATAACCTTTCTGTCTCTTCCATAATATTCTCAGACACTAATTGTCTCTACATGCCCTTTGGATAGTCAAGCATGCTGGATCTTAGGTCTTCAAATAAACTAAGATTATCATAGGTCCTACCTTGTATTTGGTGATCCCTAAATCTAAGTCTTTGTCCAAAGTCCAAGTCCAAGAAAGCCCCCATTAGGTCACCTAAGGTTTCACTAAGTCATAGGATGGATTTGGTGCCCAACAAGTTATGCCTTCCTGCATAAAGAGATTGTATTCAAAGAGGAATAAAATCAAGCAATTTTGATCCAAAGTCATTCAAGAAAAGCCTCCTTGGCTTAGAGCACAAACACTGCAAGGGATAGCTACCCTTGTTCACATTTATACAATCAATAGCCAAGGTGGCCACCATCAACGAGAAGAGGTAAGGAAATAAGATGTAATCATCACCAAGAGGTAGACACAAAGAAGACAAAAGCAACAGGCCTATAGGTAAAAGAGAATTAGGGTTTGTTTTGGTTGAT
The DNA here is from genome assembly GCA_034641835.2 of Pinus albicaulis. Lineage (NCBI taxonomy): Eukaryota > Viridiplantae > Streptophyta > Pinopsida > Pinales > Pinaceae > Pinus > Pinus albicaulis. Next base: position 109,742 of record JAXQQM020070727.1, on the reverse strand, counting down.
TGACAAAACAATGTTGACAAGCAAGAAACCATCTCAGAGATTTCAAGGATAGAAGCCACCTCCTTAGGGTTTTGGAAAAAATAGCATTTCTTCACCTGCACTAAGAGAAGAAAAGACAAAGAGTATCGGTTTAAAAGGGATCATTTTACCAAAGGGTAAAAAACATATTTTTTGAAATAAGATCAAAGGTTGGGCATAAGTTATTATCAAAACAGCATAAAAAGCGTGGCCTTGGTTTTCATCTCAACAATAGGCCCCCAACAAAGCCCTCAAGTCAAAAATATTGTTCAGATAAAGCTGACAGAGGCATAAGTAAACATTTTTTCCAAAAAATTTCCAAAGTGTGTTTCACAACAAATATTAGTTAAAAGGTACACTAAAAATATAGGGGACATTAACTTTGGAAAAGTAGGTTTGATGTTTTGAAAATTACTTTCCAAATCAAATATAAAAGGTCACTTGAACCTTTCCCACACATCATTTTCCATTTCCAAAGAGAAGAAGCCAATGGGAGAATTTTTTTTTGGGTTTTCAGGCCAAGCTATAAAAATTTTGGGCGCTACGCATTGAGGTTGGCACTACACACCTGGCCTTTGGCGCTATGCACAGGAGGGAGGCAAACAGTGTAAAAATACACTGTGCTACACACTCAAATCCCGGTGTTGTGCACTTGGCCCAGCGATATGCACAAGCCCATCAAAGACCGGAAGCACCTAGGACACCACCCAGTCTTCCCGACGCTACGCACAGGCGCTACGCTCCGGCCATATTTCTCCACATTTTCTCAAAGAGCTCCAAAATCTGAAATTTCATCTTCAAAAGCTATGCAAGCAGATTCTAAGGTTGGTGAAACTTTTTTCTCCTCCCAAGCTCTCCTTTTTCTAAAAACAAGGAAGTCATCCATAGTAAAAATTAGACCAAACCCTAAACTATATAAAGATCAATTATTTAGTCTTTGAGTTAGGGTTTGCAAGTGAAATTGGTTTTGAGTACAAAAATATGATTGGGTGACTATATGATAACCTCTAAACCCCAAGTGCAAGCTATAAAAAAATCAATTTCACCTTAGCTTTCGTTTTGCAAAGAGTTGACCTAAAAACCACTAAAATCACCTTGTTTTCCCAAAAACCCTCAAGAAAAGTAGAAAGGTCCTTCTACTGTTTTTCTGGACCAGTCATCATGTCAGAGGGAGATAATCATACCAGTAGTGATGAGAGTCATACTCCCACCAAGCCAAAACATCATGGAGGAAAAGAAAAAATATTTGAGCCACTAGACACCACTCCACTCACTTCATCTCCTATGATCCTTTCATGCTTCCAGGATGTAGGGTGCTACAAATTTTGTGAGAAGGTCAAGCAAGTTAGCAGCCATTCAGACTTAACTAGATTTTTCGTCTGTAACTTACAAAACCATCAAGTCAATCTGGAAGGGGTACAATTTGAGCTCTCATCTGAGATCATTTCCAAAGCAACAGGTATACCAGACATTGGTGAGGTGTGGTTCAAACAAAAGAAGCTAGAGTTGAGTTATTATGGGCCCTATTTGAAACCTATCTATCAACAAAATTGTAAGTCTATTTTCCCTTTTTTCCATTTGCTGGAGAGGTATGCTACATTAATGAGGAAGATTATCAGTTATTTCACATGTGAGGGGAGATACTCCCGGATCTACTCATATCATATAAGGCTTCTGATGCATTTTACCAAGGTCAAGATGATGAACCCACCTTAATACCTTTTCCAAAGAATTGATAGAATGACCTCAATTGTTAAGAAGAAAATCTATGACCACCAAATTCCAAGCCTCTTTCACCACTCCCTAATCAAAATGATTGTCCTATACCAACTAGATCAGCAAGGAATATCTTGAGAAACCTTCATCTCACATGATGTGTTTACAGACCCTCGGGCCTTCATCCAGCAAAACTTGCCTTCCACTTCACAACCATATACCTCCACACATCCATCATCTCCCCATGTGCCTTCTCCACAAAGAATTTCACCTCTTACCTCTTCCCCTAAATTTCCAAGTGAGGGGGATGACAGTAGCCCTAGTGAAGAACAATATACGATAACAGCCATGAGGAAATTGAGACAAATAATGATGGACAAGAAGAGAGCAGTGGAGAAGAAGATGATGAAAATGAAGAAAATAGTGAAGAGGAGGGAAGTAGCCATGAAGAAAGCAGTGATGGAAATGATGAAATTAGTGAAGGCAACCACAAATATGAGAGTAGTGAGCCCTATGAAGAGGAAAATAGAGATGAAAGCAATGGCCAAAATGATGAAGAGGAACAGAAAAGTGAGGAAGAGGAACAACAAAGTGATGAAGAAGAGCAGCAAGATGATGAAGAGGAGTAGCCAGATGATGAGGAGGAGGAGCATGATGAAGAGGACAACCATCAAAATACACCAGACAATCAAGGAAAGAGTCATGATAGTCATGACAACAGTCATGACTATCTTGAAAAAATCAGTCCATGGATGAAAAAGAAAATTAGAGTGAGGCAAGTGCAGAAGATATCGAGAAAACTGAAGGTCAAAATGATGATAACACTACCTTTTAAACTTCCATTTTCACCCCTCTCACTTGCACATATCACAGAGGGAGAAGAAATGTGTTTTCTGCCTCTAAAAGGCAAAGGGCCATCTCTTCTCAAACAACCAAAACATTGGAAAAGGGCAAAGAAAAAATGGAAAAGGTTGAGCAAAAGGTACAAGAAGAAGGAGCAAAAGGATCAAAAATACTTTTCAAGGGCCTATTTTTGTTGATCTAGACAGTGATAATGAGGGCCAAGGGATAGATACTAAGTTTCTCCTCTTAGAAAAGGATGCCCAGCTTCAAGAATGGGAAAAAGACTTTGAGAGGGCACAAAGGGTCATATAATATTATAAATAGGAGCATAAAAATTTCAAAGAGGTGAAGAGGGGCCTTGCCTTGCAGAAGAAAATGGTCAAACACTATGCAAGGAAGAGCATGCTTGCTAATGCCAAACTCAAGCAAGCCCTCGTGGAGCTAGAAGAGCTAAAAGAGACCAAAGTGCATGACAGCCTTGGGATCTTGGCTGATGCCTCTCATAAAGTGTATAAAAGCCCTTGAGGGGTCTACGCACCAATTTTGAGGCAATTCCAGAAAAGTTTTGTTTTTTTTCCAAATTTTGACCCATAGGAGCACAGCACCCTAGGCTCTACGCACAAAATTGGGGCATCCTAAGCTTCTAGAGTTTACATTTTTGGATTTTTCATATCACCAATAGTCTACGCAAAATTTTTTAGATCAACTGGAGCATTTTTTCCCCCTCAAAAGGTCAACAAACACCTCAAAATTGACCTTTCTGCCTCCTTTTTAGGCCTGGCGCTACACACAAAGCAGTCAGGGAATATTTGATCTTTATGTAATTATATGGCTTCCATTAAGCGCAAATCAAGTATTTTTGGAAAGTAGACTAATCAAGCTTTCCAACGAGTCATCACGGGGCCAAATCCGATTCAGGGAAGGTGTCCAAAACTCAGCTACAACAAACCCTATTTTTTGCTGATATGGCACTACGCACAGAGACAACATTTTGCCAAAAAGTCAACAAAAGACATTGATTAATGGAAAATTGATTTTTAATGTTTCTTTTGGAAAAATCACTCCTTATTTGATTTGGGATTTATATTTTGATGTTTTTTCATTTATTATCTTATCTCTTATGTGTCTTGGGCCTTGCATGGTCATTAAGCACATTTATGACATTTATGGCTAAATTAGGGTTTCTGGAAGCCTCTTAGGGTTTCCACCTCCTCATTTTGCTCCATAAATAGAGCATGAGGCTCTTATGTATTAGTTGGATTTTGATGACTTATGCTGAAGCAATACGTAGTCTCTTGGAGTTTTTGATAACAATTTGATGTCTTGGAGCTCATGCATGCCCTCGTTTTCTTGTTGATGGAGAGAGACTGTTTGTAGGATCCATAAGCTTGGTTGATGGTGAAGTGTTTCTTATGTTCATGTTTTCTAGTTTTCCATTATGTTTTCCATCTTGCTATTTTGCAGTAGGACAAAAAATTTAGATTAAGAAATGTTTTCTGATGGCGTCTTACTTCTGTTTGTCCTTCACTTCCTCAATGTTTTCTTCTGTTGAGATATGTTAGGGAATCCATCTCTTGCTCCCTAAGAGGTTATTAGCTTGTCCATTATTGAATGGTTTAGATCAGTTAGTATCAAGTATGATTTATGGCTAGCCCTGCATATTGTTGCCACTGAAATACTCTGTTCTTGGAATCATCTCTTTAAAAGCATCTTTGCCTAGGTTTATCAAAGAAGTCTGTTTCAATCCTGCTCTTTTCCTTTACTTAGCTGAATTTTTTTCAAGGAACCTTCATAGTTTTAACTTTAGATGTTTAGGGTTTCCTTTCCTTCTATGGTTATAGCTACTTGTGCATCTTAAATTTTTTTCTACTCTTAATGATGAAATCTATGAAAGTTAAATAAGTTTCTTTCCTTTCTGTGTTTCATCTAGATGTTTTTCTTGGTTGATTATCTTCTTTCAGTCTAAAATCAAATGGATTAGGTTTTTCTTATGACTTCGATTCGCTTGCTACGCTCATAAATATTCTAACTCTCTCAGTTTACAAGTACATAAAGGATTCATTTTTTTCCCTTTACTAGCTTATTTTTCTCAAGCTTAATGTTCACCTCATGACCCTTCACAACCTTAAAAGATCCACCAACCAAGTTAAAATTTCCTTGCAAATTCTCTTGAAACCGTTGATGAACTTATCATGACCTTGTTAGACTCCATTTCCCAATGACTTAACAATATCCCTTGTTTTCTATCTAAATCTATATGAGCATCATACCCAAACAAAAAACAATCAAAATACCTTGCACTTAACATCTAGCCTAAAATCAACCCTAATCAGCAAACAAGTTCACATATTTTCATATAGTAGAGAGATCCCTCTCTGAATCCAGGAAGGCTAGTTCCTTGGATTCCAAAGATTGGTTTGATGTTACCCCTATCCATTTGTATCTCAATCAATCTAGCAAATTATGGGGACTTAGCATAATGGTGATCACTGTGGGACCGAGTTCATAGTAGCCTGACAAAATCTTACAAACCCATATACATCCCCAGTTTGACATAAAAAATCAACTCATAGCCAAGAGTAGAAACTAATTGCTTCAGAATCCTAGAAATATGATGACTCATCTAGAGGATACTCATTGAAACCTTAAGGCCGCATAAAGAAACTCAAAAGCCCAAAGTACTCCCTATATTGATTTTGATCAAAAAATTGGTGGTGGACCATTGTACACATATCCTCAAAATTTCAAAAACATCCACCTGACAACTCCACTAGCCTCTAGTAGGCCTTTTTTCATCTCACTGGTCCCATAGGTTTTTCTAGGATTGTGTCAAAATAATCCAAATCAGTTTTCAAGGCCTAGTTATACCTTGCGTGAGTAAAGAAAACACTAAGAGAGGTCAGCCTTCCAAAAAAACAGTCCCAAACATTTAGCCTCTCTGATTTTCGAGTAAAGAGATCTGGCTTCACGAAGGATCAATACCAGATCACACCCATACCCAAATACTCCTACCGTAGTTGATGACCTAGAAAATATTTTGTGGAAAAATTCTAAAGCTGGAAAATCACCCACTGTTAGGACCATTCATAGAGCAAGTTCTACACTAGAACACTTTACAATTTCATGAGATCATCATCTTGACTTGAACCATACCAAGAATCTATTCAGGACCAAGTCACAAAGTAGAGCTAACGAAACTGACCTTGACCCCATAGATTTGCAGCAAAGCTCCAGTAAAGAAGCTTCTCCTTCCACTCCACCTGAATTTTAGCTTCTCCATCACTTCAGCCCTTTTCATCTCAAATCCAATCAGAATGAGTTCTCCGATCCAAGTACCTCAGTTACACCCATCCATACCACCACTGTGCAAACGACCCCACTCCATTCTACTCCACCTCTCACAAATCCTCCTCTTGTAAATTAGCCCTTATTTCCTTTTCCTCCCATCATGGCAGCCTGGTATGCTCCACTGGCTCCACAACAACCACTATTACCTTTTCCAAATGACTATCAGTCCAAGATCCCTCACTTCTTAGGGACTGAATCCATCACTACTCAAAAGCATGTAGATAGAATTAATGATGCTTTTGACTACATGGAAATAGAAGAAGAAACCATATAGATGAATATTTTTTCTTAGAGCCTAGGGGGAGAACCCAAGAAATGGTTTAAAAAATTACCTCTCGATAGCATACATGATCTCCCTACCCTCTACCAAACCTGTTGGCAATATGATGCAGAGTGTTTTCCTTGATGGAAACCTACTTGATAAAGTTGATGGCAACCTACTTGATGAAGTTGTCCTTCATAGCAAAGGAATTGGCAAAGAAGGAGCAGAGATAGAATGGGAGAAAAGAGTACAAAGGCGCAACAGAGTTTTTGGTGAACAGCAACACGAATTCAAAAAGAATGAGACATGTAAGGATGAATGAATTGTCATTATGGTAATAGGCAGTGGTGTTTTACAGTGGAATGAAGACAGTTGTAGTTCTAGACTACAGAGGAGCAGAGTTTATTTAAAAACAGTCATTTCGGGCGTTTAAGCCCTCAACAACCAAGTATGAATAAAATTGAATAAAATAGCAGAAGGACTTTAAATCTTTGAAAGCGGCAGGACAAGTGGTCCCTACCACTTGAGCGCAAATCGCAAAGCGCAATTTTGAAGTTTCAAGTGTCTTGTTGATATGGATTACTTGCGATATGCGATCGTTGCACCATCGCATGATCGCAACATCGAAATGTTGCAAACTCACCCTCCGCCCAAACCAGAGTTTGGTGATTGTTGCGATATGTGATCATCGCACATCGCACAATTGCATGGTATATATATATGTGCGCGCCGATTGAATGTTGTGATATGCGATCATCGCAATATCGCAATATCGCATATTTGTTATTTCCACCATATGTTTCCACTGGTTGTAAGTTGCGATGTGATGTCGTGCCATCGCATATCGCACATTGCAAATGGCTGACTACGATGTGGGCCCGGGGTCAAAAAAAAAATGAAATCCAGTTTGGTTGAAGATTGAAGTCCGGGTTAAAATTTTATTGAAATATGATTAAAAGTAATGTTACGGGGGGTAGTGTAAAGTTTTAAAATAACCATTGGGGTTATAGTTATAATATTATATGGCGGAGATAAAAGACTACCTTTGGGACGATTCGTGCATGGAAGAACGAAGGTTGGGGTTTCAATCTGGATTGGCTCAATTTTTAATACGCTGGATTATCTATTTTGACCCGTCCAGGAATACCATTATCGGTTCGTGGTTTTGACCCAAGGTTTTATTAAAAGCGAAAACTATATAAGGTGATGAGAATCATGAAGAAGGAGGGCGTGCGAAAGGGTTGATAATAAACGAATCTCTTTTAGAGATATCTGAATGAATAAACTCTGATATATCTGAATCTATGGCGCATCTATGTATATGATGATTGATCAAGATCTCTAGATCAGATGTTGATTAATTCCCGGTTCAATCATGAAGAACGTATAAGGGTTGTGAAAGAATACTTCACTCTGAAGTATATCTGTTTGGAATGGGTAACAGATTGGTGAATTAAGGATGCAACTCTGAAGAAAATAAGTAATTTTGGTAGCCTACAAGGTATGTTGTGTGATGCTATTGGATCCAGTTTGAAAATTGATGAATCGTGGCCCGTGGTGGTGCTGAGGGTTGTAGCCTTCAGTCAGGGGGTTGTAGCTCCCTTCCAGGAGAGGCTGGTAAACGAGTGCAGGTGGGTGCCTGCATACTGGTATGAGTATACGCCAGTACATAGTTGTAAGATGTTTTCTTTATAATAAAATATTGAAGGCTGAGACAACGGCAGCGGTGGTTTTCTCCCGACTTAGGTTTCCACCTAAAATCCTGGTGTTCATGTGTGATGCTTATGTGTGATGATTTACTCTGTTATTTTTTTTTTTTTTTGAATATGGCTACTTCTATATCGATACAAAATATGATTACAGAGAGGCCGAGACCTCAGGAGTTCCAGCCCATTGCTGCGGCATTCTTACATAACAGTCCTGATAATTGACAATCAAAACAAGTTGGAAGCTGACCATGAGAGCTTTGTAGAACTGTGACCTTATCTGTCTCAAAGAGATGATTGACTTCTATGATTGGAAAGTGAACAAACCTTGACAGAGTGACCATTATAGATTTTTCCAGATTGGCAAGATTCTTATAGTTCCGATCCATGACAAAACCAAAAAAACAGTTTGACAAACTGTGACCAGTGCTAAAAACAAGATTATAAACCGGATTATGACTCTCACGTAGGGGAGACTGGCCATTTAACAAAAGAGTGACCATAAGAGCTGGAGAACAATTAAGCAGGAACACGAAACTGAAATTGAACACCTTCAGGCTTACGGAAACCAAAAAACCTGGAACGCAAACCTGGTTAGACTTCATGAGATGAGGGAGGTTCTTCCTCAACGATGAGGCAGGAAAATTTGTATGGATCATCCTCTTCAGGAGGAGGGCAATCCTTTCTTGCAGAACCACCTTCATTTGGAGCGGGGGAGCTTGCCTGCAGACCCACATCAGCTTCCATGCCTGGATTAACATTCTACTGGATGTCCTTATGAGAAATGCTTTGCTCGGCTTCCTCTTTAGGCTCTAGAGCTGCTTCCGGAGAAGCCAAGACTTGACCCGAGGAGACATGTCCTGAGGAGACTGCCCGGAGGTCGATGGTGACGGTGGCTAAGAGGGGGATGTTGCTGATATTGCAGGGGAAATGAAGACGAGCATGGTGAGAATGCACCCTGGAGGACAGACGAAAATGCCCAGCTGGATTGAAATGATTACGTCCCCTTCCACGACCCCTCCTCGAAGCAGGATAGCGGACAGGTCCAAATTCTGAAGAGTAGGACGAAGAGTCTGAAGTGGAGGGGGAGGACCTATGGATTTCACGCCCACTAGAGCCACCTCTCCTACAGCGCATTCTCGGGCGAAGTCGAGGCATGGGGTATCAGATTGAACTTGCGGAGGATGACTGGTTGGAGAGGAGGACGGACGAAAGTGATTACAGGAAGAGCAATTGGTGAAATGGATACCCGGCAATAAGTTAACACAGCAACTTAATGCACATCGAGACCTTGTGCTGGTGCGTGAGTGATGCTCAGCAGCAGCTAGGGAGCAACAGACGCAGAGGGGGGAAACACAAATGAGTTCATCGACGCCATGACAGAAGAAGGAGCGGGAAAACTTCGGGGAGTGGGCTTCATTAACTCGTCAATAAAGATCTGGACGGCAGTATTAAAGAGCTGGAGCATGCGAGGATGGGTGGCGGTGGTGATGAGCCACGCGCCAACCCACTTGACCATCTTCGTGCCAATAAACACATTACCCACCCACATCCGGGAATGATTTACTCTGTTATTGCTGCACATGTCTGTTGCTATATAAACATCTAATGAATGAATAAATGCAAGGATCTAAGTAATGAATTAATTTCATATTAAGATATCTACATATACGCGAGTTTTGTGAAGGGTATCCGCGTATATACGCGAGTCTGATCAAGTAAAGTAGCGTATGGGTTTTAGAGCATGAAAAAGTAAAAATATTTGATTATGCCCTAAATACTGATTCACCCCGCTCTCTCAGTATTTTTCCCAACAATTGGTTTCAGAGCAGGTCCTTCTGAAAAAGCTTAGCCGCTAGAAGGAAGATCAAGAAAGATGAGCAATCATGAGGGAACAGCATCTATCAAGCCCCTGATCTTCAATGGAAGCAATTTAATCTTTTGGAAAATGAGGATGGGATCCTATCTTCAGTCTATGGGAGCTGATGTATGCGCCATTTTTGAACAAGGATATCAATATCCAACCGCTACACCAACAGATCCAACTGAAAGGAAGAATTATGAATCAAATGCAAAAGCAGTCAATCCTATAACAGGAAGTCTAACTGAATCAGAATTTGTCAAAGTCATGCAGCTGAATACAACAAAGGAAATATGGGACAAAATCATTCTAAGTTATGAAGGCGATGCAAAGGTAAAAAGTGAAAAACTCCAAACTCTCAGAATTGAATACGAAAATTTAAAGATGCATAGTGATGAGAGTATTTCCAGTTTCTTTTTACATATTGATGATGTTGTAAATCGTATGAGAAATTTGGGTGAAACAATATCCAACACTACTTTGGTTGAGAAATTTTACGATCGCTAACAGCAAAATTTGAATCAAAAGTTTATGCCCTTGAAGAAAAACAGGATATTCAAAATCTTTCCGTGGTGCAACTTCATGGCATAATGACTGCATATGAAATGAGAAGAGGAAGACCGTATGAAGTCAAAGAAGTTGTTTTTAGAGCTTCTACAAAAGGGAAAGAAGTTCAAGAAGCAGAAGAATCAGGATATATTTCGGAAGAAGATGAGGCAAATTTTGTAAAGAAACTTCAACTTGGTACAGGACGGTTTAGAGGTAAGCTCCCTTTCAAATGTTTTGATTGTGGAAGAGTTGGTCATTATGCTGCTAAATGTCCTTACAAAGAAACACCTACAAAAGGAAGGGAAGTAGCAAGAAGGAATAAAAACTGGTCTAAGACTAGAAGAAGTTACTATACTCATGATGACAGTGATGGGGGATCTGATAGTGAGGAAGAATGCGAACACGATCTTAGACTTCTCATGGCATTTGAATCTAAGGAAGTAAAGGATAATTTTGTGGATGCTCTAGAGGACAATGATTTTCTTGAAGAGAACAATCAACTCAAAATACGCTTAGAAGAATGTAAAATTCTCTTAGAAGAAAGGAAAATAACCATTGAGACTCTGGAAAAGCATGTTGAAGAAGCAAAGAAACACAATGAAAAATTAGAATGTGAAGTGGTAAGTGTAAGGAAATAATTTGAGAAAGTAAAGAATCTAAATTTTAGATTTGCTAAAGGATCTGAAACCTTAGAAGAGATTATCAAGGTACAACGTTCTCCTCTTATAAAGACAGGTCTTGGATACACTGGAGAGTCCTCTCAAGCTTCAGCACCAAATTATCTAAAAGCAGCTACAACTGGGTTACAAAATTCTGCCACTCAGCCAGGGAATAAAGATTCTTTACAGGTAAAGCATGATCATCCTAATGCAAGGAACACTAACAGGAATATCTTTCAAAGAAGCACCAATCAACAGGTAAACTCAAATAGAAGATTTCATGATCGCAGAAATTTCTTCTTCAATGGACAATGTTTCTCATGTCACAATTTTGGTCATAAAGCTGCTCAATGTGTTGCATATAAAACCATCATGACAAGAGAAGCAAGAAAGAAAAGGATTGATGTTGAAACAAAGAAGAATACCTATAACAAATTTTCTCCTCTTCTAAATGAAGTTGAATGTGCCTATTGCAATAACTTTGGCCATGAAGATTCTAATTGCAGGAGCAAAGTGCAGCCAAAAGAGCATCTTCCTTCAAAATCCAAAATATGGAAAAAGAAGGAACCACAGGTTGAAAATTGTGGCATAGCGTTATTTTCAGAAGGTGAAGAAAATCAATGGTACATTGATAGTGGATGCTCAAGACACATGACAGGTGATAAACACAAACTTCGTGCATATAGTGCTCTAGAAAAGGAAAAGAAAGTTACTTTTGGAAATGATACTCCTGCCGTAATTAAAGGGAAAGGGTATGTGTTTCTAAAAGAAAAGGTGAAGGCTAATGATGTCATGTATGTGGATGGATTAAGGCATAACCTGTTAAGTGTAAGTCAAATGTGTGATCAAGGAACTGAAGTTGTCTTTAGTTCAAAATATTGTGTGGTTCGTGATCTTGATACAGGTAAAACAATTATAAAAGGAAAAATAACTCCAAGAAATCTGTATGTATTGAATAATTGCAAAGAACAATTTTACTTGAGTAAATATTCAGAAAACTGGCTATGGCATAGAAGGTTGGGACATCTAAGCTTCTCTCAAATCAACAAATCTAGCAGACTAAATGCTGTTCGTGGTCTTCCCAATATTACTCTTCCTGAAAGTATCATATGAAAATCCTGTCAATTCGGTAAGCAAACCAGAGTGAAATTTAATGCCAAGGAAGGATCATCAAGTAAGCCTCTTGAGCTCATTCATATTGACATATGTGGACCTATGAGGAAAAAGTCACCACGGGGTGAAGAATACTATATCTTATTTATTCATGATTTCTCTAGAATGTGTTGGATTGGGTTGATCAAACACAAAGATGAAGCATTTGAAAAATTTCAGATCTTCAAAGCACTGGTGGAAAATGAATTAGATCTAAAAATCAAGTGTCTTAGATCCGATCGAGGAGGAGAATATACATCAAATGAATTCTTTGAATTTTGTGAACAACATGGCATAAAAAGACAGTTTTCTGTAGCAGGCACTCCACAAAAAAATGGCGTAGCAGAAATAATGAATAGAATGATTCAAAAGATGGCTAGAGCTATGCTTGATGATTCTGGAACACCTGACACTTTTTGGGGAGAAGCAACTCACACAGCAACAAATATTCTTAACAAGGCACATGTTCAGGTAAATAGTGATAAAACTCCATATGAACTATGGTATGGTAATCCTCCTTCTGTGAAGCATTTTAAAGTTTTTGGAAGTAAATGCTTTATCAAAAATAGGGATGAAAATCTTGGCAAGTTTGAACCTAGATCAGATGAAGGAATACTTCTTGGTTACTCATCCACAAGCAGAGCATACAAATGTTACAATAAAAGGCTTCGGAAGATTGTTGAATGTATTGATGTTGTTATTGATGAGTTTCCTGCAGCTCCTAAAGAAGAAAAACACACAACAGATGAAGATGATGGTGACTTTTGTCCTTCTGCATCAAATAGAAATGATATAGACAATGGATCCAATGAAGAACCAGAAGATGATTTATCTGAAAAAGCTCCATCCAGATATGTTCAAAAGAATCATCCTGAATCTCAAATTTTGGGAAATAAGGAATCAGGAGTACAAACAAGGAGGACTCTTGTGGGATCTTCTAGCTATTTGGCATTTCTATCCACAATTGAACCACACAATGTCAATCAAGCTAGCAAAGATGAATGTTGGATTCAAGCCATGAATGAAGAGCTTGACCAAATTGAAAAGAATGACACTTGGGAATTGGTACCAAGACCACATGATAAAAATGTCATTGGAACTAAATGGATATTCAAGAACAAGTTAAATGAGAATGGGGATGTTATAAGAAACAAAGCTAGAAACAATGTTACCGATGAAAGAGGTAACCGCAATGTTACCTACTTTTTTTTTGTAGCATAAAAAGCACCTGATTTTGAAAAGTGGTGATGCAGAATCACCATTTTTTTTTTTTGTGCACATTTTTGACACTCTAAAATTTTTATTTATGAAGTATGAATATTTGTTTTAAAATGTTAGTGATTTTCATGCTAATTTTGAAATGTATTGATGCAACATCATTTTTTTTTTTTTTTAGAGCGGTGATTTTCATGCTAATTTTGAAACGTATTGATGCTGCATCAACCTTTTTTTTTTAGAGCAGTGATTTTCATGCTAATTTTGAAACGTATTGATGCTGCATCAACCTTTTTTTTTTAGAGCAGTGATTTTCATGCTAATTTTGAAACGTATTGATGCTTCATCAACCTTTTTTTTTTAGAGTGGTGATTTTCATGTTCGTAATAAAACACAAAACTTAGATAAAAAAAATATATAAAAACAATAAAAATGTTAAAAAAAAACAAAAATAGCTCATAAAAATAAAAAATTTAAACAAAAATAAATAAATAAAAACAAAAATATTTGAAAATTATATCAAAGGAAATGACAAAATTTGAAGGAAAAAAGCACATAATTTAAAGAAAAAACAAAAATTCAACAAAAAATTAAAAAAAAAAAAAATCAAAAACATTTTTTTCTAAAAAAAAAAAATCAAAAACATTTTTTTTTGACTTGTTAAAAAAAACAATATATTAAAAAATATATATATATTTAAAAAAAAAATTAAAATAATTAAAATTACAAAATTAAAATTTAGAAAAAATAAATAAATAAATTAAATTTAAAAATTTAAATTAAACAAAATAATAATAATAAGGAAAAAATACAAATTTACAAATTTACAAAAAAAACAAATTAAAAAAGAAACAATTAAAATTGACCAAATTAGGGAAAATTAAATATTGAAATTAACATCACATAACAAAAGAAAAAAAAAAAAACCTATCATTAAAAAACAAAAAAAATTAAAAAAACCATGTGCAAATAATTAAAAAACAAATATACATAAATTTAGTGTTTTTTTTTTATAGTGAAACCATTTATAAATTTTAAAAATGAAAAACTAAATAAACGAAAAAAAATTAAAAAAAACAATTAAATTAAAATAAAATTTAAAAATTTTAATAAATAAATTTTAAATTTTAAATTTAAAAAAATAATTATTCTATAATATTAAATATAAAAAAAAAAATAAACAAATTGAATTTAAAATAAAAAATTGAATTAAAAAAATAAATTTAAATTTTTTGAAATTCAAAATTTAAAAAAAAAAAAAAATCAAATTAAAATAACAATTAAAATAAATAAATAAAAATAAAATCAAATAAAAAATAGATGTACATACATTAAATAAAAAAATTAAAAATAATAAAAATAAATAAATTAAAAAATAAAATAAAATAAAATAAAAAATAAAATAAAAAACAAGAATTTTATTTTAAATAAAAATATTAAATTTAAAAAAATAATAATAATAATAATAATTTTTTGAAAAAATAAAATTTATCTTTTGAAATTAAAAAAAAATCAATTTAAAAAAAAAAAATTTAAAAATCAATTAAAAAATTAAAAAATATCAATTAAAAAAAAAAATTCTGCGGCGGTCGAGGCACGGCCCGCCCACTGGGCGGCGGTGGTCAGCCGGGCGGCGCCACAGGGGCGTCCTGGCCCTCCGCCCGCCGGGGGCCGGAGGCACGGCCCGCCCACTGGGCGGCGGTGGTCGGCCGAGCGGCGCCACGGGGGCGTCCCGGCCCTCCGCCCGCCGGGGGCCGGGAGGGAGGCTGGGCTGCCCCCGTGGCGCCGCCCAGCGGGCGGGCCGCGCCCGACCACCGCAGAAAAAAAAAAAATTTAATTGATATTTTTTATTATTTTTTTTTAATTGTTTTTTTTTAATTGATTTTTTTTTTTTTTTTCAAAATATATATATATTTTTTTAATTATTTAAAATAAAATTAGTTTTGTTTTAATTTTTTTAATTTTATTATTTTTTGGTTTTAAATTTATTAATATTATTATTTTTTTAAATATTTTTTATTAAATTTTGTCATTTTTTTTATTTAATTGATTTTTTTTTTTTTTTCATAATTTGCTTGGTTTTTTAATATAATTTTATAAAATTCAATAAATTTTATATATATTTTTTTAATTTATTTCGATTTAATATTTTTTTTAAATGTTTTACTCTTTTTTTCTTTTTCTTTTTTGTTAATTACATAAAATTTTTATATTTTTTTATTTCAATTAAAATTGTGTATTTAAAATTAGATTTTTTTTGTAATGAAACTTAATTTTTTTAATTTTTTTTTTTATTTAATATTTTTTTCGTTTAACAATATATTTTTTTTCTTTTATATTTAAAATTTATTTTTTCTTTCAAAATTTATTTGTTTATTCATTTATTTATTAAAATTAATATTTTTGTTTTTAAATTTGATTTGTTATTTTAATATTAACCTTCTTTTTTTTAATTTAATAAAATTTGATGTATATACCTATTTTAATTTAAGTTCATATATATATTTTATTTTTATAATTTAAATTTAATTTATTTTTTTATAGTTTATTTGTTTTTTTAATATATATTGTTTTAAATTTGATATTTTCATTGTATTTTATTTTTATTTTTTATTTTTAATTAATTTTTATTTTTTTTTCCTTTTAATTTGAATAGTGTTTTTTTTTTAATTTTGAATTTTTAAATTTATTAAAATTTAATATATTTCCTTAAATTTAATTATTTGTTTTAATTTTTTTTTCTTTTTTTTTAAATTTAATAAGCATTTTCTTTTTCTTTTTTAAATTTAATTTCTATATTTTATTTTTTACAATTTCCTTCTTTTTTTAACTTGGTTTTTTTTTTAAATTTAATATTTTTATTTTGTTTTTATTTTTATTTTTTAATTTCTATATTTTTTAAAATTTTAATCTTAATTTTTTTTGGTTTATTTTTTAATTTTTTTTTTCCTTAAATTTTAGGTTTTTTTAATGATTGAATTAAAATTTTTACTTTGTTTTTTTTTTTTTTTTTTTAATCTTCAGATATTTTTAAATTTTAAGCTTTTAAATGTTTTTATTTTTTAAATTTATTTTTTTTCTTAAATTTTAGGTTTTTTTTTTTAATGTTTGAATTTTAAAAATAAAAAAATGTTACTTCTATTTTTAAAAATGCCAAAAGTATGACACAATTTTTTTTTTGTTATTCCATCATCAACTGGTTTTGTTTTGAGGGTGTTTTTTCGATCATTTTTTCAAGAAACAATTTTGTTTTTACCATAATTTTATAAAATGTTGAAATTTGACCTTAAAAAAAAACGAAGTGCGTTCTGGAAGACACACTTTTTTTTTTTTGGGTGTTTTTTCAATCCTTTTTTCAACAAACAATTTTTTTTTAGCATAATTTTAGAAAATGTTGAAATTTGACCTTAAAAAAAAACAAGTGCGTTCTGGAAGACACTTTTTTTTTGGGGGGTGTTTTTTCATGTTTTTTGAGACTTTTTGGGCTAGAGTTCCCATTTTGAGGTCAGGTTACCTATTTCATTGGTAACAAGAGCATTGGTTCGTGCGGGTATACTCAACAAGAAGGAATAGACTTTGAAGAAACTTTTTCTCCTGTAGCTAGACTTGAAGCCATAAGAATGTTTCTTGCTTTTTCAAGTTTTCAACAAATCAAAGTTTATCAAATGGATGTTAAATATGCATTTCTCAATGGTGATTTAGAAGAAGAATTTTATATAGAACAACCAGAAGGATTCATTTTGGGAAATGATAAAAATCTTGTTTGTAGACTTAAAAAGGCTCTATATGGTCTCAAACAAGCTCCAAGGGCATGGTATTATCGTCTTGACAAATATCTTCATCAACAAGGATTTTCAAAAGGGTCTGCTGATAGCAACTTATACACAAAAATTGAAAATTATAAACTTTTGATTGTGGTTGTTTATGTTGATGATATAATTTTTGGGAGTAATGAAGAATCTATGAGTCAGAACTTTGCTTCTATCATGCAGCAAGAATTTGAAATGTCCTTACTTGGAGAACTAACATTCTTTCTTGGCTTGCACGTGCATCAAACTGTAGATGGTATATTCTTATCACAAGCAAAATATCTTAAGCAAATTCTGAAAAAGTATGGCATGGAAGAATGCAAACCTGTAAGTACACCAATGATCACCGGATGTAACCTCAGTTCTCATGATGATTCTCCCACGGAGAATCAACCAGAATACAAATCAATGATAGGTAGCCTACTTTATCTCACTGGGACTAGACCAGACATTATGCATGCAGTTGGGATTGTTGGACGATTCCAAGCTAATCCAAAAGAATCTCACCTTCAGGCTGTCAAAAGAATATTTAAATATCTACAAGGAACTCAAGACTTTGGACTTTGGTATCCAAAGAATGTTGATCTTACTCTTCATGCTTACACGGATGCAGATTGGGCTAGAAATGTTGATGATCGGAAAAGCACTAGTGGTGGTGCATTCTATATGGGGCCCCGGTTAGTATCTTGGTTCAGCAAGAAGCAAAGCTCTATTGCCTTATCTACAACAGAAGCAGAGTATGTGGTTGCCGCATCATGTTGCACTCAACTTCTTTGGATGATGCAAACCTTACAATATTTCCAAATCAAATGTTCACCTCCTATTTCCATTATGTGTGATAATACAAGTGCCATCAGTATCTCAAAGAATCCTGTTATGCATTCCAAGACCAAGCACATTCCCATCAAGTATCATTTCTTACGTGAACAAGTGCTTGAACAAAAGGTGAAGTTGGAGTATGTTCCCTGCAAAGAACAAGTTGCTGATATATTTACCAAACCTCTGCCCAGGGAAGCGTTCGAATATCTCAGACATAAGCTGGGAATAGTCTCTTCCATGCAGAGGATCAGATCTGATTAAAATTCTAAAGATTAATTTGGATACACGAGTTTCCTGAAAGACAGTCGCGTATATACATGAGTTCATACACAGAAAACCGCGTATGTGTGGTTGCTGACAATTTTTCTGGGTCAGCATTTCTTCAGCACAAGCTATGGTGTTGTTTGGTATCTCTGATGCTATTTGGAGTCTTTGGTGATATTTCGGCTCTTATATTTTTGTTTCATTCTCTGTTTTTGGGTGAAGATGCCTTGATGATTTGCTGTTGAAAGTGTTCAGGATGCACAAGCAAAGGGGGAGCTTTGGCCATATAGAAAGGATGCATTGAATGCACACTTTCAGGGGGAGCATTAGCTTTGCTGAGTATAATGCATTGTTGGAATTATGATGATTCTGAAGTGTGATCTCTTTCTTGAGGTCTTTTTGGTAGTGGTCATGAAAAGTCATATTTGTAATTTGATGAAAAGGTCATGTTGAGACCTATGATGTAAAATTGTAATATTCAGTCATGTAAGCACTTGTTCAAATTTGTAAACCCACTTGGATGGGTAGTTGAGTCAAAATATGTAAACCCTCTTGGTTGGGTATTTGAGTCTCATATGTAAATCCACTTGGTTGGATCTTTGATGTAAGTATGAGTCCTTGGTGATAGGAAAGGTCATAGAGTCATATACTTCATTGAAAAATATGTTTGAAGATTCAGCATGAATTCAGGGGGAGCATGGTAACTTCAATGTACATCAGATCTACAACGCTCGTCTTTCTACATAAGGAGAAAAACCTTGTGTTGGTTTTGATCTTCCCTTTTCCCTTGCTGTCAAAGGGGGAGAGTGACATGGTGTTTGAATAGGGGAGAATATCATTATGCTTAATGTATCTATCTGTTGTGATCGTGATCAAACACCATCATGGTTGCCATGAAGTCCAAAGGGGGAGATTGTTGGCAATATGATGTAGAGTGTTGTCCTTGATGGCAACCTACTTGATAAATTTGATGGCAAACTTCTTGATGAAGTTGTCCTTCATGGCAAAGGAATTAGAAAAGAAGGAGCAGAGATAGAATGGGAAAAAAGAGTACAAAGGCGCAACAGAGTTTTTGGTGAACAGCAACACGAATTCAAAAAGAATGAGACATGTAAGGATGAATGAATTGTCATTATGGTAATAGGCAGTGGTATTTTACAGTGGAATGAAGACAGTTGTAGTTCCAGACTACGGAGGAGCAGAGTTTATTTAAAAATAGTCATTTCGGGCGTTTAAGCCCTCAACAACCAAGTATGAAGAAAATTGAATAAAACAGCAGAAGGACTTTAAATCTTTGAAAGCGGCAGGACAAGTGGTCCCTACCACTTGAGCGCAAATCGCAAAGTGCAATTTTGAAGTTTCAAGTGTCTTGTTGATATGGATTACTTGCGATATGCGATCGTCACTCCATCGCACGATCGCAACATCGAAATGTCGCAAACTCACCCTCCTCCCAAACCAGAGTTTGGTGATTGTTGCGATATGCGATCATCGCACATCGCACAATTGCATGGTATATATATATATTTATATATATATGTGCGCGCCGATTGAATGTTGCGATATGCGATCATCGCAATATCGCAATATCGCATATTTTTTATTTCCGCCATATGTTTCCACTGGTTGTAAGTTGCGATGTGATGTCACGCCATCGCATATCGCACATCGCAAATTGCCGACTACGATGTGGGCCCGGGGTCAAAAAAAAAAATGAAATCCAGTTTGGTTGAAGATTGAAGTCTGGGTTAAAATTTTATTGAAATATGATTAAAAGTAATGTTACGGGGGGCAGTGTAAAGTTTTAAAATAACCATTGGGGTTATAGTTATAATATTATATGGCGGAGATAAAAGACCACCTTTGGGACGATTCGTGCATGGAAGAACGAAGGTTGGGGTTTCAATCTGGATTGGCTCGATTTTTAATACGCTGGATTATCTATTTTGACCCGTCCAGGAATACCATTATCGGTTCATGGTTTTGACCCAAGGTTTTATTAAAAGCGAAAACTATATAAGTTGATGAGAATCATGAAGAAGGAGGGCGTGCGAAAGGGTCGATAATAAACGAATCTCTTTTAGAGATATCTGAATGAATAAACTCTGATATATCTGAATCTATGGCGCATCTGTGTATATGATGATTGATCAAGATCTCTAGATCAGATGTTGATTAATTCCTGGTTCAATCATGAAGAACGTATAAGGGTTGTGAAAGAATACTTCACTCTAAAGTATATATGTTTGGAATGGGTAACAGATTGGTGAATTAAGGATGCACCTCTGAAGAAAATAAGTAAATTTGGTAGCCTACAAGGTATGTTGTGTGATGCTATTGGATCCAGTCTGAAAATTGATGAATCGTGGTCCGTGGTGGTGCTCAGGTTTGTAGCCTTCAGTCAGGGGGTTGTAGCTCCCTTCCAGGAGAGGCTGGTAAACGAGTGCAGGTGGGTGCTTGCGTACTGGTATGAATCTGCGCCAGTACATAGTTGTAAGATGTTTTCTTTATAATAAAATATTGAAGGCTGAGACAACGGCAGCAGTGGTTTTCTCCCGACTTGGGTTTCCACCTAAAATCCTGGTGTTCATGTGTGATGCTTATGTGTGATGATTTACTCTGTTATTACTGCACATGTCTATTGCTATATAAACATATGATGAATGAATAAATGCAAGGATCTAAGTAATGAATTAATTGCATATTAAGATCTCTACATATACACGAGTTTTGTGAAGGGTATCCGCATATATACGCGAGTCTGATCAAGTAAAGTAGTGTACGGGTTTTAGAGAATGAAAAAGTAAAAATATTTGAGTATGCCCTAAATACTGATTCACCCCCCCCCCTCTCAGTATTTTTCCCAACAAAACCTTTGTGAACAAATGGGAAATCAAGAAGAATGCCCTTCAAATTCTTTCCAACTATAACAATCTTAAAAGGAATCCGGGAGAAAGTGTTCATGACTACTCCACTAGGTTTAACAGTGTTTACAATGCCCTCCCACCTCACATAAAACATCCCCAAGGCTTAGCCTTAGTAAAATATCTCGAATCCTTTGATTGTGATATGGCCTATCAACTTAGGGAGATAGATTACTTAACTATAGAGGACATGTAGAAAGGACCTATGAGTGTAGAGGCCAATTTAATTGAGAAAAAGGCTAGGATGAGATCAGAAAAAAGGGTGACTTATAAAGATGACAAAACTCCTACAACCTCATTTGCTGACACCAAACTTTACTCCATAGTTAGGACAATGGAGAGGATGATGGAAAAAATTAGTTTAAATGAGAGAACACCTCCTAGGGAAAATCAAGCCAATATTCAAAACAGGAATAAGAGTCAAAATTTTAGAAGAGAGCCTCCTCAATTCATACAAAGAGAGAGTGACCAACAAATCAGACCTCCTTTCCAAGACAACTATGCAGATGAAGAGGAAAGAGAGCCTGAGAAGTTGGAAGAAGACCATGTAAATGTCATAGGTTCGGATGATGAGGACAACACCTTCCTTACCGAAGAAGAACAAAGGATGTTTTCTTCAAAACCAAATGAGAAATCATATGAAGATTCTGAAGACTATAGACTAGGATTTGAGAATGCATTATGGAAGTCCATAGGAAATATGACCTTAGGAGAAAAAAGAATCAAGATGTTCCTAAAAAAAATTAGCCAAACAATGTTGTAAGAAAGACTTTTGAACATATTCCTAAAAGGACAACAGAAACACAAATACTATGGCTAATAAAGCTGACCTAAAAAAACCAAAGACTAGCTAGCCTAGTAATGATTCAAACTACCCTAGTACTTCAACTAGTTGTCCTGAAAAAACATTGATATCCAAACCATCAAATTAGAATCAGAAAATAAAAAATGTAGAAAATTTTATGGTTGATAAAGTTGATGTAAATACAATGAAGACACCTACGCTTTTCAGCTTTGAGGGGGGGATTGCTAAAATCAAGATAACCATACCCCTCACTGAGTTGGTAACCTAAGAGGTATATAGATCCCATATTTTCAAAGTGTTAAATATAGGGAATGATACAGACACTTTAAAATTAATTAATGATAAACTATAGCTACTGTTTGGTCTTGAAGTAGAGGGAAAATATCAAGAAGGAGCTATCCCTCCTTTCTATGTAAGTCTGAACATACATGACAAAATTCTACATAATTCCATGTTAGACTCCGATGCCTCACACAAAATCATGCCAAAGGTTGTGATGGAGAGATTGGGCTTATAAATCACAAAGACCTACAAAGACTTGTACTCTTTTGATTCCAGTAGGGTTAAGTGTCTAGGCCTAATCAAGGATCTGTGTGTCAATATAGCACAAATCCCCGCTAAGAGTCTAGTCATGGATATAGTTGTGGCTGACATCCCCCCAAAGTATGGCATGCTTTTATCTAGATCATGGGGGTTCTAACTCCAGGGTAGCCTTCAAATGGACATGAACTATGCCACCATCCCAGTCTTCAACCAAACAAGGAGATTGTACGGGGAATCCCACATGAAATACATGGTGAGTAACATAGATAGGCCAAATAACACACCGGTTTATTCCATTCACTCAAACCTTGACTCCTTCATCTTGTACAATGAAAATTACATAAGTGAACTAATGAATGACAAGGAGAGAGAACTAAGCCCCTCAGAACAACCAAGCCAATCCTCTAACCAAGAAAATGACACCCAAAACTCTAGTAGCCTCGAAGAGCAGAACATTGACGAAACTGAAATTGACACCCTTTGGCATATGAGCTTTGATGGCTCTTATGGTAAGGCTGGTTCAGGAGCAGGGGTTTGGATCCACAAAACAAATGAAGGCCATTCCTATAAGATAGATTTCCAATGCACCAATAACGTTGCAGAATATGAGGCTCTCCTTATTGGTTTACACCTACTCAAAGACCTCAAAGCTAAGAAAATATTGGTTCAAGGAGATTCAGAACTGATCATAAATAAAATCAAGGGAGAATATCTAGCCAAGAACCCTAGAATAAGGGAACATAGGAATTTTTCCCTAAACCTTCTCAAAACCTTTGAGAAGTATGAGCTCACTTTCATCCCTAGGGCCGAAAACTGCCTTGCCAATGAACTTGCCTTTGTTGCCAACAATTGCTCTTTACCTTATGAAAATAATCAATTCCTCGCCAAATTAAAGAACAGGCCTAATATACGGACAAATTGAACCATTGGCAAGTGTTCAACAATGATGAGAAAATAGATGGTTTTCTGCAATCCAGAAATGAATTTTCAAGCACAAAATAGAGTTTAAGATTTGAAAGAAATAATTTTGCTGAAAATGAAACTCCTAAAACAGAGCTACCCTTTGATGATGATATAAACCACCTTCAAAACCCTTGTGTTGCAGAAGTACTTGATAAATCAAATCAAAGAGAACTTGAAATTTTGCAGTACAAAGATGACACCTTGCTAAGAGGCCTTACACCACTAGAAGAGCTGTTTGATTTTAATGATGTAGCTAAAAAACCCAAGATAGAATCCACTGAAACAAATATAGAAGAATGTAACATTGGAGGGATGAAAGAGCCCAAATTAATCAAGCTGTTCAAAAATATCCCACCTCACACAAAACAAAAATACATTGAGCTTTTTAGAGAATTTGAAGATGTGTTTGCTTGGGGGTATGAAGACTTGAAATCCTATGACACCAAAATCATTCAATATAAAATTATTCTCAACAAAAATCAGAAACCATTTAAACAAAAATTGAGAAGATGTACGATGCTAGGATCATAATCCCTGTCCGATACTCAGAATGGGTGTCCAACCTTGTGTTAGTTAGGAAGAAGACCGGGGAAATTAGGCTTTGTATTGACTTCAAAAATTTGAACTAGGCATCATTTAAAGACAACTACCCCTTGCCTAAAATGGATCACATACTCCAAAAATTAGTTGGCTCACAAAGAATCTCATTACTAGATGGCTTCTCAGGTTATAACCAAGTTCTAGTCTTTCCAAGTGACCAACTCAAAACTGCTTTCACTACACCTTGGGGTACATTCATGTATGTTAAAATGCAATTCGGTTTAATGAATGCAGGGGCTAATTTCCAAAGGGAAATGGATGTAGCTTTTTCAGAAGACATAGGTTACTTCATAGTCATATATCTTGATGACATCACTGTCTACTCTAAGACTGATGAAGAGCACTTAGTCCACTTGAGAAAAGTCTTTGAAAAGTGTAGAAAGTATGGCCTGTCCCTAAATCCTAAGAAAACTTTGTTTGGCCTTTAGGAAGGAAAACTCTTCGGTCACATCATCTCTGAGGAAGGAATCAAGATAGATCCCAAAAGAATAAAAGGCATCTTACAAATCAACCATCCTAGAAAAATTAAAGAGCTGCAATCTTTCATTGGAAAGATTAACTTCCTAAGAAGATTCATCCCTAACCTTACTGAGCTCCTAATAAATACCACAAATATGTTGAAAAAGGAAGTAGGAGTGAAGTGGAGTATGGAAGAAAAAAAATCTTTTGAGCTGGTAAAACAAGTACTCACACAAACACCAGTCTTAATCAGCCCTGACTTCACCAAGGGCTTTTACATTTTCTCCTTTGCCCCTGAACATACTGTGGCAGCAGTATTGTTGCAAAACAAAATCATGGGGCAAGAAAAACCCATAGCTTTCTTCAACAAAGCATTAAGGGATGACCCTCTAAAGTATAACATTATGGAGAAACAAGCCTTTGCCTTAATCAAAGCTTTGAAGGATTTTAGAGTTTATATTTTGCATTCACATATCATAGCTTTTGTCCCACACACAGTTGTCAAAGACATACTTAATCAAGACCCCGATGGTAAAAGGGGCAAGTGGATTGCTACCATTTTAGAATATGATTTAGAAATCAGACCCACTAAATTGATTAAAGGAAAAGGACTTGCAAAACTTATGGCTGACTCAAATTTCCAAGCTTTAGACATGAACATGGTTTATGTGTTATAAGAAACTGAAGAATTTACAGCACCATACATTGAAGAAATGTTTTTAAATTAATCTTGGTATGATGATATTATTTATGTGCTTCTTTATCTCAATGCTCCCCTTTTTTTGTCAAAAACCAAAGCTAGATTCTTAAAACGAAAAGCATTAAATTTTTTCATTTTAGATGCAGTATTGTACTGGAAAATTTTTGTTGATTTGTTGCTTAAATGTTTGCTTGAAGATGATGCATAAAAATCATGCATGAATTACATGAGGGAGAATGTGGGGGTCACCTTTATTGGAATACCACAACCAACAAGATCATTAGAGCTGGCTACTATTGGCCTACCCTATTTCCTGATACTCACAAACTAGTCATGACTTACCATAAATGCCAAATCTTTGATGGCAAAAGAAAGCTCCTACCTCTGCCCTTGCACCCCATCAATGTTGAAGCCCCTTTTCAGCAATGGGGTTTGGACTTCATAGGAAAGATCCATCCTACTTCATCTGCCCAACATAAGTGGATCCTCACTGCCACTGATTACTTCACCAAATGGATATAAGCCATCCCTTCTAGAAATTCTACTGACTCAATCATCATCAAATTCCTTGAAACAAACATCTTGTCTAGGTTTGGTTGTCCTAAAAAGATCGTCACCAATAATGCTGTTGCCTTTGCATCTAAGAAAATGGTGGAATTATTTTACAAATATCACATCACCCTGGGCCACTCCATTGCTTAGTACCCACAAGGTAGTGGACTAGCTGAGCCCTCTAACAAGAGCTTGGTAAACATCATTAAGAAGCTCCTAGAACAAAATAAAAAAGCATGGCATAGAAAACTAGTGCATGCACTATGGGCTGATAAACTAACCACCAAGAAATCTGTTGGTATGTCTCCCTATCAACTAGTGTATGGAATGGATGCAGTTTTTCCCACCTCTTTGGGAGTTCTAGTTATAAAGCTTCTTAAAAAAGTACAATCAGAAGAAAATGACATGCAGAGGAGGCTGAACCAAACCATTCGTTTGCAGCAGTCAAGGGAGGAAGTTTACAAAAGGACACAAGCTATACAAGACAATATCAAGAAAACATTTGATAGGAGAACCAAAGGAAATGATTTCCATATTGGAGACATGGTTCTAAAATGGGACTCAAGAAGGGAAGACAAGGGAAAACATGACAAGTTTGAAAATCTATGGAAAGGCCCTTACATTATTCAGTCAGTTAGAGGCAGCAATGCTTTATTTTTGCAAGAGCTTGATGGAACTGAAATTTTTGGAGGTACAGTCAATGGGAGGATGCTTAAACATTAATTTTGTCAAGAAATCTAGTTTGTTTTTCTCATTCATTGTATATACCAATGTTTGATAGAAAGGAAAATCTCAAAAAACAATATAAAAAGAAAAGACGGTAGAGTTTGAAAGAGAGGTATAGCCCCGTACCTACAAAAAATAGTAATGCAGAAACTGTGCAAGTGTAAATGCCACTTCTTATTTCAAAAAAGCCTTGTTCAGTCATCCAGCCTAATCATGGCTGAAAATGTTTTAAATTTATGGTTGATAAGTTAGTGAAAAAGAGTAGGTCAAAATTTTCAAGTTTGACATGTCAGAAGATAGATTAGGAATGAGAGATGCTGGTTCCACGTGCCCAAATTTGAACCAAAGAGGAAAATGGAGATGTTAAACAAATGACATATATTGTCCTCATGTTTCCTAAGCTTTGTCTGTACAAAAATAACACCTGTGTATAGCTTGTTTCAATGCCACAACTCATGGTGAGTCAAATTTCCTAATCCTGATTTACCGTGCTTTCAATTTCATGTTAGTAGGATAGAGAATAAAGTTTGCCAAATAGCTTAATCTTGACAAATGAGTAGATTAGGTAGAAAATAAAAAGAGATCATTAGACTAATTTGAACTCTTGGAAGAAATCGGGGTACAATTAGATAGTTTGATTTTTGTTTCCAAAAAGAGAAATGTCAAGGGTTTGCCAGTTCAAGTGCACCCAAGGAAGAAAAAATGTTAGGCAAGTAGATCGAGTAGGTAGAGATGATGCTGATATAAATCATGTCTTTTTAGATCTCAAATATTATAGACTCAAAACAAACATCAGAAAATGAATAAAGAGCACATCTGCCCAATGGAAAAGGCACTGGTCTTCAAAAGCCAAAAAAATATGAAGTTTTGGACACCTCCTGAGAAGGAGCTACCCTCCCCAAGTGGAGCCACTGTTAGTCATCCATAATTTTCACTATCTGAAGATGACTAAGTATTGGTCCTAGATTTATAGAAACAAAATTTATAAACATTGTGAGTTCTAAAAATCTCACTACCTTCATTATCCTAAGACAAAACTTTCACTATTTTATCATCCTATCTAGTCATTACTAGCCCACCACTCCTGGAAGACCCATCATGGGCTCAAGCCATTTGTTTTAACCCTAACTTGTCACCCATTTTTTCACCATGTCTTGCCTTTTGGTCCAAATCCTTTTTTTTTTTTTACCTATAGGATTCCCCACTACTAACTAAACCTACCAATCAAATAACCTTGATGTCTCTTCCATAATATTCTTAGACACTGATTGTCTCTCCAGGCCCTTTGGATAGTCAAGTATGTTGGATGTTAGGTCTTCAAATACACTAAGCTTATCATAGGTCCTATCTTGTATTTGGTGATCCCTAAGTCTAAGTCTCTGTCCAAAGTCCAAGTCCAAGAAAGCCCCCAGTAGGTCACCTAAGGTTTCACTAAGTCATAGGATGGATTTGGTTCCCAACAAGTTATGCCTTCCTGCATAAAGAGATTGTATTCAAAGAGGAATAAAATCAAGAAATTTTGATCCAAAGTCATTTAAGAAAAGCCTCCTTGGCTTAGAGCACAAACACTACAAGGGAAAGCTGCCCTTGTTCACATTTCTATAATGAATACCCAAGTTGGCCACCAGTAATAAGAAGAGGTAAGGAAATAACATGTAATCATCACCAGGAGGCAGCCACAAACAAGACAAAAGTGACAGGCCTATAGGTAAAAGAGAATCAGAGTTTGTTTTGGTTGATTAACAAAACAATGGTGACAAGCAAGAAACCATATTAGAGATTTCAAGGACAAAAGCCACCTCCTTAGGGTTTTACCAAAAATAGCATTTCTGCACCTGCACTAAGAGAAGAAAATACAAAGAGTATTAGTTTAAAAGGGATAATTTTACCAAAGGGTGAAAAACAAAGTTTTTGAAATAAGATCAAAGGTTGGGCATAAGTTATTATCAAAACGGCCTAAAAAGCAAGTGTGACCCTGGTTTGCATGTTAGCAATAGACCCCCAACAAAGGCCTCGAAGTCAAAAATATTGTTCTGCAAAAGATGACAGAGGAATAAGTAAACATTTTTTCCAAAAAATGTCAAAAGTGTGTAAATATTAGTCAAAAGGCACACTAAAAATATAGGGGACATTAACTTTGAAAAAGTGGGTTTGATATTTTAAAAATTACTTTTCAAATCAAATATAAAAGGTCACTTGAACCTTTCCCACACATCATTTTCCATTTCCAAAGAGAAGAAGCTGTTGGGAACTTTTTTTTTAGGGTTTTCAAGCCAAACTGTAAAAATTTCGGGCGCTACGCACAAGAGGGAGGCGGGCAGTGTAAAAATACTCTGCGCTACGTGCTCAGAGCTTGGTGCTGCACACCTAGCCCGGTGCTACGCACAGGCCCATCAAAGATTGGAAGCACGCAGGACTCCGCCTAGTCTGCCCAGCGCTATGCACTGGCACTGTGCACAGGCGCTACACTCCGACCAGATTTCTCCACATTTTCTCAAAGAGCTCCAAAATCTGAAATTTCGTCTTCAAAACTTCTGGAAGTAGAGTCTAAGGCTGGTGAAATTTTTTTCTCCTCCCAAGCTCTCCTTTTTCTAAAAACAAGGAAGTCATCCATAGTCAAAATTAGACCAAACCCTAGACTATATAAAGATCAATTATTTAGTCTTTGAGTTAGGGTTTGCAAGTGAAATTGGTTTTGAGTAAAATAGAAATATGGGTGACTATAGGCTAACCTCTAAACCCCAAGTGCAAGCTCTAAAATATCATTTTCACCTTAGCTTTCATTTTGCAAAGAGTTGACCTATAAAACCACTAAAAGCACCTAGTTTTCCCAAAAACCCTTAAGAAAAGTACAAAGGTCCTACTGCTATTTTTTTGGACCAGTCATCATGTCAGAGGGAGATAATCATACCAGTAGTGATGAGAGTCATACTCCCACCAAGAAAAAACATCATGGAGGAAAAGCAAAAATATTTGAACCCCTAGACACCACTCCACTCACTTCATCTCCTATGATCCTTTCATGCTTCCAGGATGTAGGGTGCTACAAATTTTGTGAGAAGGTCAAGCAAGTCAGTAGCTATTCAAAATTAACTAGATTATTCATTTGTAGCGTACAAAACCATCAAGTCAATTTGGTAGGGGTACAATTTGAGCTCTCATATGAGATAATTTCCAAAGCAACAGGTATACCAGACATTTGTGAGGTGTGGTTCAAAAAAAGAAGCTAGAGTTGAGTTATTATGGGCCCCATTTGAAACCCAGCTGTCAACAAAATTGTAAGGCTATTTTCCCTTTTTTCCATTTGCTGGAGAGTTATGCTACATTGATGAGGCATTTTATCAGCTATTTCGCATGTGAGGGGAGAAACTCCCAGATCTACTCATATCATATAAGGTTGTTGATGCATTTTACCAGGGTCAAGATGATGAACCTACCTTACTACCTTTTTCGAGGCATTGATAAAATGGCCTCAGTTGTTAAGAAGAAAATCTATGACCACCAAATTCGAAGCCTCTTTCACCACTCCCTGATCAAAATGATTGTCCTATACCAGCTAGAGCAGCAAGGAATATCTTGGGAAACCTTCATCTCACATGATGTGTTTCAGACCCCCGGGCCTTCATCTAGAAAAGCTTGCCTTCCACTTCACAACCATCTACCTCCACACATCCATCATCTCCCCATGTGCCTTCTCCACAAAGAATTTCACCTCTTACCTCTTCCCCTAAATCTCCATGTGAGGGGGATGACAGTATCCCTAGCGAAGAAAAAATAGAAGGCAACAGTCAGGAGGAAACTGAGATAGATAATGATGGAAAAGAAGAGAGAAGTGGAGAAGAAGATGATGAAAATGAAGAAAACAATGAAGAGGAGGGAAGTAGTCATGAAGAAAGCAGTGATGGCAATGATGAAATTAGTGAAGGTAGCCACAAATATGAGAGTAGTGAGCCCTATGAAGAGGAAAACAGAGATGAAAGTAGTGGGAAAAATGATGAAGAGGAACAACAAAGTGATGAAGAAGAGCTGCAAGATGATGAAGAGGAGTAGCCAGATGATGATGAAGAGCAGCATGATGAAGAGGACAACCATAAAAATACACCAGACAGTCAAGGAAAGAGTCATGATAGTCATGACAACAGTAATGACTATTTTGAAAAAAATAAGTCCATGGATGAAAAATAAAATCAAAGTGAGGCAAGTGCAGAATATATCACACAAACTAAAGGTAAAAATAATGATAGCACTGCCTTTGAAACTTCCATTGTCACCCCTCTCACATGCACATATCATAGAGGGAGAAGAGATGTGTTTGTTGCCTCTAAAATGCAAAGGTCCATCTCTTCTCAAACAGCCAAAACATTGGACAAAGGCAAAGAAAAAATGGAAAAGGTTGAGTAGAAGAAACAAGTAAGAAGGAGCAAAAGGATCAAAAAGACTTCTCAAGGGCCTCTTTTTGTTGATCTAGACAGTGATAATGAGGACCAAGGGATAGATACTAAGTTTCTCCTCTTAGAAAAGGATGCCCAGCTTCAAGAATGGGAAAAATAATTTGAGAGGGCATAAAGGGTCATATACTATTATAAAGAGGAGCATAAACATTTCAAAGAGGTGAAGAGGGTCCTTGCCTTGCAGAAGAAAATGGTCAAACACTATGTAAGGAAGAGCATGCTTGATAATGCCAAACTCAAGAAAGCCCTCATGGAGATGGAAGAGATAAAAAGGACCAAAGTGCATGGAAGCCTCAGGATCTTGGCTGATGCTTCTCAGAAGGTGTCTAAAACCCCTTGAGGGGTCTACACACCAATTTTGAGGCAAATCTGGAAACTTTTTGGTTTTTTCTAAATTTTGACCCCTAGGAGCACAACACCATAGGCGCTACACACCAAATTGGGGCATCCTCAACTTTTTGAATTTACATTTTTAGATTTCTAATATCACTAATAGTCTACCCACAAAATTTCAGGTCAATTGGAGCATTTGTTCCCCCTGAAAAGGTCAAAAAACACCTCAAATTTGACCTTTCTACCTCCCTTTTAGGCCTGGCTCTGCACATAGAGCAGTCAGGGGAGATTTGATTTTTGAGCCGGTAAATGGCATACATTCACCGAAAATCAAATATTTTTGGAAAGTAGACTCATCAAGCTTTCCAACGAGCCATCACAGGGCCGAATCCAATGCCAGGAAGGTGTCCAAAACTTAGCTGCAAAAAACCCTATTTTTTGTTGAAATGGCGCTATGCACATAGACAGTCTTTTGCCAAAAAGTCAACAAAAGACACTGATTAATGACAAATTGGTTTTTTAATGTTTTTTTTGGAAAAATCACCCCTGATTTGATTTGGGAGTTATGTTTTGATGTTTTTAATTTATTATCTTATCTCCTCTGTGTCTTAGGCCTTGCATGGTCATTAAGCACATTTATGACATTTATGGCTAAATTAAGGTTTATGAAAGCCTCTTAGGGTTTCCACCTCCTCATTTTGCTCCATAAATAGAGCATGAGGCTCTTATGTATTAGTTGGATTTTGATGACTTATGCTGAAGCAATACATAGTTTCTTGGAGTTTTTGATAACAATTTGATGTCTTGGAGCTCATGCATGCCCTTGTTTGCTTGTTGATGGAGAGAGACTATTTGCAGGATCCATAAGTTTGGTTGATGGTGAGGTGTTTCTTATGTTCATGTTTTCTAGTTTTCCATTATGTTTTCCATCTTGCGATTTTACTCTCATTTGAAAGGTTAATGTCAAACACATCTACTTTTTGAAGAGAATTATTTATTTATTTATTATTTTTCTGGACATAGCTGAATTAATTCTGAACATTTATTGTTAAAATACTGTTAAGATGAGATCAATAGATGTCTAAATCTTTAAGGTTAAACTTTTCTATTTGAATTTTTGGTGCATGGATGTCGAAAAGAAACCTCTCCTTGTAGAAATACTCTTCATCGAATTGAATATTTAGAGAATATTTTGCATGGTTTTTTGAGTCAGAGTCTCATCACATTCCATACGTCCACTCCCCCTCTGCAAGAATAATAATCAAAGTACACTAAGAATCAAGTGATAATAAAATAAATCATATAAATTTTTATGAGCTCACACCAACAGTATTTTAGGCTAGGATCTTGGGGTAGGAAAAGTTAGAAAATCACCCAAGATCTCCAAACTTGAAACTAGAGCCATTAATGAGTGAAATACTATTGCACTCATATTATCAGGACCACTCCATTACTGGAGCTAAGTGAGAGACAACACTCAAGTGCATGCGAAGGTAGCCCGCCTTCAAGTGCAATTAGTGGGCATTCTATAAATTGGGGTTCCCTTTGGGGATGTGGAAACTAGATCGGGGATCTAGGTGTTCTAACCATATAGCGCGCTGTCTACGATTGTGACCCCCCTGATGATGTTTGGGATTTGAGTCATCCTTAGTGGCCAAAATTTTCAGGGACTTACATAAGGTGACTGGAACAGGCTATCCTGGTACCTATAACAGACATACCTACTCTATCTTCGGTCTTTAGGAGGGTACTTGTCTCCACGAGAGTACTTAAACTTATCGTTTGAGGTTCGGGAAAAGCTCTAGAGTAACTGTAACTATAATTACGACCAACCCTCTCTGTATGCTATTGTGATACTGGGTTTCATCTCCAGCGAACGGTAGTACTCGGATAGGGCACCCTATTCTGGTTGCTTGTTGATTGATCTTTAGAGAGTGCTTGTTTCTCTTTTATTTTTTAGGTGTGTGGTTACTGTCACTGAGACTTTATAATACATCACAAATATTTATTTGCTTAAAATAAATAGGTCACCATAGTGTCTTCCGACCATTGCCATCTGTCTCGATGACAGCAAGGTCTCCCTTCTCTGACACCAGAGGAAGAACCGAGTCTTGGTGAACCCGTGCCTTCCACGGAAGAGAAGTCTCCACTGACAAACCCTAATTTTCACATAGCCTCGTATCACATGGAATTTCCAGATGACCCTTTTATATAAGGCTCATACCTCCTTACAATCCTCCACTCACTAATCCGTTGGCACCTGTGATAGTTTAGATTACACCACAAGAAATGTCTTCAGCCACACCAATGTCCATTTCACAACTAGCACCTATGGGGTCGGTACCAATGGCAACCAACCTAGGTTTGCCACCACCCTCCCCACTGGTAGTAAGTTATATACCAATAATCGGTAACCACAGTACTCAACCTCTACCTAGTCCCAACCCTACAGTCATCACAACTATCAGTGGATCCTCGAGTCCTTTGGGATCTACTCCTACGGTGACAACAATGGGACCCACGGTTCCCCCTCCCATGAGTGGGACTACTTCGGTTCCTTTTAGCAACCCTTTCAGTTGGAATCCTTTGCTGAGTTCAAACCCCTTGGCCTCCATACCAGGGGGCAGTGTCACCAGCACACAAATAACGAGGAACATTTCGCTACCCCTGCAATCGTTAGGACAAACTGGACAACCTATTGTTAACACTATTCCCTTAAGTGGTTTAAATCTCGGTGTAGGATCCACGCCGTTGCTTAATTATGTACATAGCAGCATGTCTCTGACCAGCTCTATTGCGTCCATATGGGCCAGTCAAACCCAACATCGATCTGGAAAAGGGTGGTACTTTTATCCTGGGGGAAACCAACCATTCACCCCAAAATACAATATACCCTACGGACAGCAACCATATATCCCTACATCTCCACCCATAGGAAATTTTTATCAACAAATTCCTACTTATCCTACTGGTAACACGTTGATGGGAAAACCCTATGGTCCAAATAGTCAGCCAATACTTCCTTGGCTAGATCAGGGGGTAAACACACAATTGCCATTTTTAGCAGCTCTAGACATCCCCGACATCTATAAACTGACTAATGATCCCATCAATCACAACCCGCTCTAGCCTCTAGTTCTGCACAATATTCCATCTGACATCTCGAAATTCG
The DNA here is from genome assembly GCA_034641835.2 of Pinus albicaulis. NCBI lineage: Eukaryota > Viridiplantae > Streptophyta > Pinopsida > Pinales > Pinaceae > Pinus > Pinus albicaulis. Next base: position 75,293 of record JAXQQM020070727.1, on the reverse strand, counting down.
ACGGGAAACAAGGGGAGGATCCAGCTTCAAACATCACCACCTTTCATCTATAGTATCTATCTAATTCCATGGTGGATGATAGTATCTAGCTTCAGTTGTTCCCCCGCACACTCACCGTCAATGCTGGCAAGTCGTATATTGAATTACCACGCGCCGCCATCAACACTTTTGGCGCCTTAGCTACATAATTTCTAAAAAAAATTCAATCACCTATCAAATTTGAAACTGGTACGGAACTTTTAACCTCGCTGTGCCAAGACACCACCACCCACATCTCTGATCACATTCATGAATGGAGGCGTAGGAGGAGGTTGGTCAAAGCACCTGTTAGTGTCAGTCTTGTCATACTGCCATCAGTGATAAAATTTACTCTTTTACATTCGCATATTAGGAGTCCCATACCATAAAATTTCATCATTCCATTAGGTCATGAAATCATTGATGGTAGTGGTCTCTCATCAGTTTTCCCTCATGTAATACTTGTTGATTCCCCTCTCTATGGTCTTCATTCATGAGTCACTTTCACTCCCAATTCATATTATTAGGTCATAGGGTTGGTCTCATTAGGTTCTAGGGTCTCATCATGGTCAAATTAATGAGTAAAGTGTCAATAACTATCAGCAAGATCATGAGGAGGTCAAATAAACTCAAAGTCACATCATCTGGAAAGATCAAAGAAATTTTCTATTGAGATTGATGTAATATTCACCTCAAAACCATGTTTTGAGGTGAAAATATGGTACTTTACTTTTATTGTCATCTTTTATGTAATTTTATGTCTTCATATGTAATAAGTCACACGTCAGAAGCTGTTATCTCCACAGAGTCACCTCCCTACCTTTCAACGGTGTTTTCCATAGAATTTTTAGTGTAAAATCATGTTTTAAGTATGTCCATCAGAAAGAGCTCGAAAAGAGCTTTTCAACGGTATATTATATGCTCAAAACTGACTTCTGGATTAAAAATTATGCAAAGTGAAAAAAGGTCCCCTATAGCCTAATCTTTCCCCGTTTCCCATTTCTCCCTTACACTTTATTTCATAAAAGTTTAAAGTTTTCTTTAAAAACCCCCCTTTTCCACATTTTTCCTTAAACTTTATAATAAAATTTTAAATTTTTTGTTATATAAATCCCCTTCTCCGCTCTTATCGCAACATTTAAATCGCCGCTCCGATTGGTCCATCCCAATCGACCCCCTACGATTGGCCCTTCCCCTATTACATTTCTTCAATGCGATCAATCACCAATCGCAATAGGTGTCTCCAAAGTCCTTTACCTCCACTCCACTACCCCTTCCAATCATCCGATTTTGATCGGCAGGGCCCCATCCTAAATTTTTCTGCACCTGCCCCAAGAAAAAAGCGCTTTCCTTTGTAAAAAGCGAAAAATCAATGTTAAAATATTTCTTAAGTGTTTTAATCGCATCGCGCATTTTCATTATACTATATTAAAACTCCACTCTTCCCTGCCGATTTGTGATTGCGATCCATCATGTCGCAAGCATTTAATGCATTACTCCATGTCCCACTCCCGCTTCTACCTTTGATTGCGATTGCGATTCCCTTTGGGGCCCACTATAAACCCTTCCGCCTTTTCAATGAAAAGGGGCCTTTTTCCCAATGTAAAGTGCGAAATTTCATTTTATTTGTTATATAAAGCCTTTTCCACCATCGCAATCGCATTCCCTCTGCTATGTGCTAAACTCACTCCCTACTCCCCCCGCGATTGCGATTGATCCCCGGTCCCACCTTAATCCCTTCCTCCTTTTTCAAATGAAAATTGATCATTTCCTTTGTAAAAGCGGAAAATTTGTTTTCGTTTGTTTTAAAGGGATTTTTCACCATCAAACTTCACGTATTCTATTATTCCTAATCTCATCTATTCCCCATCGCATTTCTTTCAATCACATTGCATATTTCATTGAATCCACTATGAGTTACACCTGCCCCCAAACACCGATTTGCGATTGTGATTTTCCCCTCTTCCCTATACACTATCGAAACGCATATCTCAATCACTCCATCATATGTTGCATCCCCTCCCTTCCTCTGATTGCGATTTGCGATCGCATATAGGCCCACTTCCCTTTCCTTTCGCTCTTTTTCATTCAAAGGGAGACTTTTCTTCATTAAAGGCATATTTCATTCTTATTGGTTCTAAAGGGTTTTTCTCAGCATAAGGAGATTTTCAAACAAAAGAAAGGAAATAGTTAAATGGCCGAAAACCAAATACAGACACAGAATCAACATGTTCTCTTCAATGACGATTTTAAGGGGATTGGTTCTACAAGTTTCTTCTTCTCATTTGTTCGATATAACAACAAATTCTCAGCATGTCCAAAATGTATTATTGCTCCTTCTTTTCAGGTGTAAATTGTTGGTTTTCTTTCTATGATCAGATTTCAGTTCTGAGATGGTAAAACAACTCAATTTTTCTGTTGATCTACTTCCCTCGATTTCTGTCTATTTAATGTAATTTTCAATCATTTGAAAAAGAATTAGTAGGGGAATTCAGTGTGGAATAGTTTGGAAAATCACTGAGGATGATCTGCACTCCATTGTAACAGTTTGACAGGGAATTAATAAGAAATGAAGCTCTGATTTGTGGGATCCATGTGGTATGAATTTTAGCATTTGTTCTCTCCTTTTTGTTCATATGTAAATTTTTTATGTTCACCATACATTCATAAATATTTTTGGTTGAATGCTTTCAAGATAGGTACGTAGAATCCATTTTTAATGCTCTACCTTAGGAAATCATTCAATATTCTGTGTTTTCTTCTGCTTGAAAAGTATCCATTTCCTATGCCCTTTTCATCTCCTCACCAATCTTACAATCCAATAATTTTTTAAACTTAATTGCTGAAATTCTTGCCTATCTTTCCCCATGAAATACCCTATACCCCTGATTTAATTCCCCAGATTCAAACTTCCCCATCTGTTCCATACAACCCTGAAAATCCATTAAAACATTTCCCATTATTATACCTAGCCTAATCTGTTCATAATTGTACTTTGTTGAATATATTTTCACGAAGAGAGTCCTCTCCTGACCTTGTAGGGCTAGCTACAAGGCTGAGCGTGCTTTGAGGTTACCATGATTTTCCTTTTTCAACCTGAGGTTTAAATCAGGTGCTAACATTTCTGGCGACCATACTAGGGACTGTTTTGTAACACAAAGATTGATCACCCCAGTAATTTTTTCCTTGTAAATTCCTCGAATTTGGATGATGATGGTCAGAGTTTGCTAGGCTGAGATGAAATTTTGTAAAGTAGAAATTCGACCACAATGGCTTCAAGAAGATACACAAGGGCCAATCCTGATCCAAATCCTCCCCCTATGTTTGAAAATTCTAATCTCATCCCAAGAATAGTCAGAAGACAAGAAGGATCACTAAGTCCTAGACCTATTTTCAAATCCCACACTTGGCCCAGTGAGTGGTTGTTTCTAGAAGATCTTTCCTTTGATGAATGTTTTGAGCTTTCTTTGTTTAGAAGTAAGTCTAAGACTGCACTTGATGACACAATTTTAGATCCATAATTTCTTGTATATATCGAAGTTCAAAGGGAAAATACATCAATTGATGATTATGTTTTGAATTCCCCTCAGTCATCTATCATTGTAACCAATATCCCTGAGCCTTCAGAGTTATTAGAAGCATCTTTTCCTCCCTTTAATTCATCAGCATTCCCATCAGTCAATTCTCCGCTTTCATCTCCTCCATCAAAACCTCCCTTAAATCCTAGTAGTACCAACACCGTTGTAAATCCACCTCGAGTCATGGCTACCCGGTATGCACCCCTGTTTTTACCTCAGCAATTGAATGATATGCTTGCTGATTATCAAAGTAAAATACCTATCTTTGATGCCACTCCAACCATCACAGCCCATCAACATGTTGATAATATGAATTACTTTTTTGATCTTCATGAGGTAGAGGCAGAAAATGTAACCACAAGGTTGTTTGTCCAAAATTTTGGAGGTGAGGTTATAAAGTGGTTCAGAGCCTTACCAGTAGGCTCTATTAACACTATGCAGGAGTTACATACACAGTTATTAGACCGATGGGAGGTAAAGAAAAACCCACTCCAAATTTTGTCAGAATATGAAATTATTAAAAGAAATGTGGGTGAAACTGTACAGGATTATTGTGTAAGATTTAACGCTGTATATAATGCTATTCTGGCCAATCTTAAACCCCCTATGGGATTATCCTTGCTAAATTTTTTGGATGGTTTTGATGCTGATATGGCATATCAGCTACGAGAAAGGGATCCTACCACACTTGAAGACATGTAGAAGATAGTTGTGAGCATCGAGGCAAATCTGCTGGGCAAAAGGGCACGGACCAGAGCTGAAAAGAGAGTAACTGTGAAAGAAGAAGCATCTCCTTCAGACAGAAAGATGGATACTTTGATCTGAACAGTCAAGAAGATGGTTGATCGGCTGACGATTTCAGACAAACCTGAAACACAAATCAAGAATCCAAATTTCATAGGGCAGCAACCGCAATTTTGAATTAAGCAAAGAGAACAGAGAGCGCAGGACCAAGCACCACCACAACAGCAGATCAGAACCCCATTGCAACAAAATTACGTTCAGGGAACAGAGACAAACGATGACGATGATCCTGTGATTGAAGCCAATAATTTCTTCACTGCGGATGGTGCTCCCATATTTCTCACAGAATATGAAGAATACACAGCGATTACAGACATTCAAAGGGATGAATATTTCATATTGGCTAATGACACAGTGTTACAAGAAGAATCTGAAGATTACCAAAGAGGATACATGAACACCTTATTAGTGCAACAGAAGTAGTACTCTTTGAGGAGCAGAGATGTGCCGATTAGTCACATTCAGAAAATAAAATACCTGCAATCGAAGAACGATTCTTCAAACACTTAGAAGAAAGTGAAAGAGCCTGCCGATCCTTCCCCCAACAAAACATCTTCAGCGATTAACACTGAAAATGAAATGAAACAACATAGCACGACAAAGGAGCAATTTGAGAAGAAAGATCCTCTCGTCAAAGAGGTAGAAAAATTTCCTTCTTTTAATTTGGAAAATGAAATTTCTAAGCTGAAGGTGTCCATGCCCTTGACTGAGTTGGTGAAAAATAGTGCTTATAAACATCAGGTGTCTAGAATTTTGCAAATAGACTCTGTATAAGATATGGTAAATTTTGAAGATGATTACCCTGAACTCATTTTTGGTCCAGCCACAGAAGATCAATCTGAAGAAAGTGAAGTCCCTCCCTTCTACATGATTCTTAGATTACATGAGTTCATCTTACATAATGCTATGTTGGACTCTGGAGCCTCACATAATTTCATGCCCAAAGCCATTATGGAGAAGTTATGACTTGATATTACCCGCAAATACCATGATTTGTATTCTTTTGACTCTGGTAGGGTCCATTGTATTGGTCTTATTAATGACTTGGTAGTATCTTTAGATCAAATCCCAACCAAGAATATTTTGATGGATGTAGTTGTTGCCGATTTTCCACCACGATTTGGAATGCTTCTATCCAGGTCTTGGGGTGCAAAACTTAAAGGAATCATGCAGCTTGACTTATCCTATGCCACCATTCCCGTGTTTGGTCAGTTGAGAAAAAATATATAGGGAGAATAAAATGAAATATATGATCACTAGCAAGGAGAAACCAGTAAATCATCCCATTAATGTAGTCCACACAGATTTAGAGTCATTTGTATTATATTCAGATCGTGGTTTGAATGATGAAAATGTTCAGCTGGTAGAAATGGATGAGATACCTGAAATTTCCGAAACTTTTAGGGAAGTCCTCAAACAGGAAAAAGATAAAGTAGCCAGCACTTCTGAGCTTCCTTCCTGCTAGCAGCAAAAGGACAATCAACAACAGAAAGATGCAGAAATCAACCAGGATAAAGTAGAGAAAGAAGAAAAATTTCAGCATCTAGAAGAAGAAGAAGAAGGCCTTTGGAGCATGGAATTTGATGGAGCTATTGGTAAGGACGGAGCTAGTATAGGAATATGGATTTGGTGCCCTGTTTTCCAACCTGAAAAAGTTCCTAGTAATGTTAGAGTATGTGCTTACATGTTGGCTTTTGACTTCTCTAACAATGAAGTGGAGTATGAAGCTTTAATTGCAGGTTTGAAAATTTTGAAGAAGCTGAATGCAAAGAGGATTTCTATCTATGGAGATTCAGAGCTGATAATCAAACATGTCAAAGGAGAGTATCAAGAAAACCATCCGTGATTGAGGGCCCATAGAAATGCAGTCCTAGACATCTTGAGGACATTTTTTTAGTACACATTAACAGCAGTACCCAGGATGCAGAATATTATTGCGGATTCTCTTGCCACTACTGCAAGCAACTTGAAAATTCCAACAAATTCCAACAACAAGTTTGAGATTTATGTCAAACATAGGCCTGCTATTCCTGACAATATAAGGTATTGGAAATTGTTTCGGGATAACAATGAAATCAATGCTTTTTTGTAGAGTGAAGGAAAATTCAAGGATAATCCCATAGAAGGTGACTAAGAGGTTGATGATCAAGAAATTGAAACAAATCAGATGGACATATGGCAGCGGAAAGATAATGTAATTCCTATAGGTCTCATACCTTTAGAGGATATTTTTGATCAAGATGATGTTGCAAAGAAATGAATTTTGGTGCCTACTGAGAAAGGAGTCGAAGATGTGAATCTTGGAACAGCTGACAAGCCCAAGTTTGTGAAGTTATCGAAAGCATTGTCCCCTGAGGTAAAGGAGAAGTATGTTAAATTACTGTCTAAATTTTCTGATGTTTTTGCATGGGATTATTCAGATTTGAAGGAGTATGATAAAAAAATAATTCAGCATACTATTCCCATCAAGCCGAATCAAAAGCCATTTAGACAGAAGCTGAGAAGAATCAACCCGAAGCTGCTTCCATCCATTGAAAAAGAGGTAAACAGATTGTATAAAGCTGGTATCATAGTCCCAATTAAATTTTCTGACTGGATTTCGAATTTGGTCCCGATACGTAAGAAGACAGGAGAGATAGGGTTATGCATAGATTTTTGAAACTTGAATAAAGCATCCTTAAAGGATAAATAGCCAATTCCGAAGATGGACCATATTCTGCAGAGACTGGTTAGACTAAGGATGTCACTACTCGATGGCTACTCAAGCTATAATCAGATCTTGGTGCATGAGAAAGACCAAGACAAAAATGCCTTCACAACACCCTGGGGAACTTTCCAGTATGCCAAAATTCCATTTGGACTGAAGAACGCTGGAGCTACTTTCCAATGAGCAATGGACATTGCTTTTGCCAATGAAAGGGATGTTTTTCTTATTATTTATTTGGATGATTTGATAGTGTTTTCTGGTTCTGATGATGAACAACTGCACCATTTGAGATTTGTTTTTCAGTGATGTAGAAAGTTTGGGATTTCTCTTAATCCTAAGAAGAGTCTCTTTTCTATGGATGAAGGCAAGCTGCTGGGGCATATCATCTCTAAAGACGGTATCTGTATTGATCCTTCAAGAGTGGAGGCAATTCAGCACATAGACCTTCCACGTAACAAAAAGGAAATTCAAGCATTCAATGGTAAGATGAACTTCTTGTGCAGATTTATACCCAATTTGGCTGAACACTTAAGAGAAATGACTAACATGTTGAAGAAGGATAGCACTGTCAAATGGAGTGAGGATGCTATCAAGTCATTTAATCTAGTAAAGTTTGCTCTGTCCAATGCCCCAGTCTTGATTAGTCCTGGTTACACTCAAGATTTCATTATATTTTCATTTTCATCGGAGCATACTATGGTTGCGGTTTTGATGCAGAAGAGAGATGAAATTGAAAAGCCAATTATCTTTTTCAGTAGGAATATTAGATATGTTGCCTTGTGGTATAATATCATTGAGAAACAAGCATTGGCTCTTATAAAGGCATTGAAAATTTTTAGAGTATACATTCTGCATTCACATACTATAGCATATATTCCTAATGCAACAGTAAAAGATATCTTGATGCAAACTGATCCAGAAGGTCGAAGAGGTAAGTGGATAGCAGCAATGTTGGAATATGATTTGGAGATCAAACCCACAAATTTGATCAAAGGTCAAGGCTTGGAAAAGCTAATGGCCCAATAAAACCTGCATGCCCTGGATATAAACTCATAACAACAATGTCAGAAGATGAGGATGAAGGTTTGCCTGTTACAGTTTCAGAAATTTTTCTACAATCCCCATGGTATTCAGATATTGTTTATGTTCTTCAGCATCTTTCACTACCTCCAGGGATGTCTAAAATCAAAGGTAGATCACTAAAGGTTCAGTCTACTAAATATTGTATTTTAAACAATTCTCTTTATTGGAAAGATCAAGGAGGTATTCTGCTTAATTTTTTGGTTGAAGATGAGGCGTAGCAAGTGATGCACGATTTTCACAAAGGTGATTGTGGTGGTCATTTTTTTTGGAAAACTACAACTAATAAAGTGTTGAGAGCAGGATATTAATTTCCAACTTTATTTTCATATTTGTATAAAACAGTTATGAGCTGCCATGAGTGTCAAATTTTCCAGGGGAAAAGGAAATTTCTTCCTCTTCCCTTGAAACCAGTTGCTGTAAATACTCCCTTTCAACAGCGGGGGCTTGATTTCATAGAAGAAATCCATCTCGCATCATCAGCACAACATCAATGGATTTTGATAGGTACATATTATTTCACCGAATGGATCGAGGCCGTTTCAGCAAGGCAGGCTACAGATACTGTAATCATTCAATTTTTAGAGTCGAATATCTTATCTCGTTTTTGTTTCCCTCACGAAATTATAACAGATAACACAACATCATTCAAATCTAATAAGATGGTGGATTTCTATGACAAATACAATATTGTGTTGGGCCATTCAACAACGTACTACCCAGAAGGCAACGGCCTGGCAGAATCGTCGAATAAGTCTCTAATAAACATAATCAAGAAGATGTTGGAGGCAAACAAAAGGAACTGGCATCGAAAGCTCATCAACGCATTATGGGCTGACAGAGTTAGCAGTAAGAAATCCATAGGTATGTCGTCGTTTGAATTGGATTATGGTACTGATGTTGTCTTTCCTACATCGCTTACAGTCCCGGTCATGAGATTATTACAAGAGGCTGGTAGTGAAGAAGATAATAAACAACGAAGGATCAATCATATGATCCACCTTCAACAAACAAAAGAGGAAGTGTCTCAGAACGTTATTCAGTTGCGGGAGAAGATTAAGAAGATCTATGACCGTAAGACCAAAGAAAAAAAATTTCAGTTGGATGATGTTGTGTTGATATGGGATGCATGAAATGAGGACAAATGGAAGCATGGTAAGTTCGACAACCTGTGGAAAGGACCATACAGGATTTCATCATACAGGGGACAAAATGCTTTTTTGCTCTCAGAAATGGATGGCCAAGATTGTCCTGCAGGACTAGTGAATGGTAGGCTTTTGAAGCACTACCACTGTTGAAGGTAATGGATCAGAAATTATGTCACAATCATTGTATATACCATGTTATTTTTGGACAAATTTTAGTTACACAGTCATTGAAGTTTGGGGCCTAAGGTGAAGGCTATAAAACTTAAATGATATGTGTAAAGTTTGGGTTTTTTTAGTTTTCAGTCTTATTCTTGAGTCAGATTTAGTCTATATTGTGTAGGTTTTCATTATTGTGACTCCATGTCCAATGGATAAGGCTACTTGGTCTACGGTGTTCTTGGCACTTCCAAGGAGCTACCATCCCCATTGGAGCCAATGTTAGTGTCAGTATTGTCATACTGCCATCAATGATCAAATTTACTCTTTTTAATTTGCATATTAGGAGTCCCATACCATAAAATTTCATCATTCTATTAGGTCATGAAATCATTGATGGTAGTGGTCTCTCACTAGTTTTCCCTCATGTAATACTAGTTGATTCCCCTCTCTATGGTCTTAAGTCATGAGTCACTTTCACTCCCAATTCATATTATTAGGTCATAGGGTTGGTCTCATTAGGTTCTAGGGTCTCATCATGGTCAAATTAATGAGTAAAGTGTCAATAAATATCAACAAGATCACGAGGAGGTCAAATAAACTCAAAGTCACAGCATTTGGAAAGATCAAAGAAATGTTCTATTGAGCTTCATGTAATTTTCACCTCAAAACCATGTTTTGAGGTGAAAACATGGTACTTTACTTTTATTGTCATCTTTTATGTAATTTTATGTCTTCATATGTAATAAATTGCACTTCAGAAGCTACTATCTCCACAAAGTCACCTCCCTGCCTTTCAGCGGTGTTTTCCACAATAGTTTTAGTGTAAAATCCTGTTCTAAGTATGTCCATCAAAAAGAGCTCGGAAAGAGCTTTCCAACGGTATATTATATGCTCAAAACTGACTTTTGGATTGAAAATTATGCCTAAGTGAAAGAAGGTCCCCTATAGTCTAATCTTTCCCCTTTTCCCATTTCTCCCTTACACTTTATTTCATAAAAGTTTAAATTTTTCTTTATAAACCCCCCCTTTTCCACATTTTCCCTTAAACTTTATAATAAAATTTTAAATTTTTTGTTATATAAATCCCCTTCTTCGCTCTAATCGTAACATTTAAATCGCCGCTCTGATTGGTCCGTCCCGATCGACCTCCTCTGATTGGCCCTTCCCCTATTACATTTCTCCGATTCGATCAATTGTCAATCACAATCAGCGTCTCCAAATCCCTTCACCTCCGCTCCACTAGCCCTTCCTATCTTCCGATTGCGATCGGCAGGGCCCCACCATAAATTTTTCCGCCCCGCCCCAAGCAAAAAGCGCTTTCCTTTGTAAAAAGCGAAAAATCAATGTTAAAACATTTCTTAAGTGTTTCAATCGCATCATGCATTTTCATTATACTATATTAAAACTCTGCTCTGCCCCACCAATTTTCGATTGTGATCCATCATGTCACAAGCCTTTAATTCATTACTCCATGTCCTGCTCCCGCTCCGACCTCCGATTGCGATTGCGATTCCCTTTGGGGCCCACTATAAACCCTTCCTCCTTTTCAATGAAAAGGGGCCTTTTTCCCTTTGTAAAGTGCGAAATTTCATTTTATTTGTTATATAAAGCCTTTTCCTCCATCGCAATCGCATTCCCTCTGCTATGTGCTAAACCCACTCCCTTCTCCTCCTATGATTGCGATTGACCCCCAGTCCCACCTTAACCCTTCCTCCTTTTTCAAATGAAAATTTATCATTTCCCTTGTAAAAGCAGAAAAATCGTTTTTGTTTGTTTTAAAGGGATTTTTCACCATCAAACTTCGCGTATTGTAGTAATTCTGATCGCATCCATTCCCCATCGCATTTCTTTCAATTGCATTTCATATTTCATTGACTCCGCTATGAGTTACACCTGATCCAAAACACCGATTTGCGATTGCGATTTTCCCCTCTTCCCTATACACTATTGCATTGCATCTCTCAATCACTCCATCATATGTTGCATCCCCTCCCTTCCTCTGATTGCGATTTGTGATCGCATATGGGTCCACTTCCCTTTCCTTTCACTCTTTTTCATTCAAAGTGAGACTTTTCTTCATTAAAGGCATATTTCAGTCTTATTGGTTCAAAGGGTTTTTCTTGGCATAAAGATATTTTCAAACAAAAGAAAGGAAACAGTTAAATGGCCAAAAACCAAATATAGACACAGAATCATCACGGTCTCTTCAACAGCGATTTTAAGGGGATTGGTTCTACAAGTCTCTTGTTATCATTTGTTGGATGTAACAACAAATTCTCAGCAAGTTCAAAATGTGTTGTTGCTCCTTCTTTTCAGGGGTAAATTGTTGGTTTTCTTTCTATGATCGAATTTTAGTTCTGAGCTGGTAAAACAGTTCCCTTTTTCTGTGGATCTACTTCCATCAATTTTTGTCTATTTAATGTAATTTTCAATCATTTGAAAAAGAATTAGTGGGGGAATTCAATGTGGAATAGTTTGGAAAATCACTGAGGACGCTCTGTGCTCCATTGTAATAGTTTGACAGGGAATTAATAAGAAACACAACTCTAATTTGTGGGATCCATGTGGTATGAATTTTAGCATTTGTTCTCTCCTTTTTGTTCATATGTAAATTTGTTGTGTTCACCATAAATTCATAAACATTTTTGGTTGAATGCTTTCAAGATAGATAGGTAGAATCCATTTTTAATGCTTTGCCTTGGGAAATCATTCAATATTCTGTGTTTTCTTTTGTTTGAAAAGGATCCTATTCCTATGCCCTTTTCAACTCCTCACCAATCTTACCATCCAATCATTATTTAAAATTAATTTCTGAAATTCCTGCCTATCTTGCCCCATGAAATACCCTGTACCCCTAATTTAATTCCCCAGATTAAAATTGCCCCATTTTTTCAATACAACCCTGAAAATCCATTAAAACATTTCCCATTATTATACCTAGCCTAATATCAGTTTATAATTGTACTTTGTTGAATATCATTTCACGGAGAGAGCCCTCTCCTGATCTTGTAGGGCTAGCTACAAGGTTGAGCGTGGTTTGAGGTTACCATGATTTTCCTTTTTCAGCCTGAGGTTTAAGTCAGGTGCTAACATTTCTGGCGACCATACTGGGGACTATTTTGTAACACAAAGATTGATCACCCCAATAATTTTTTCCTTGTAAATTCCTCGACTTTGGATGATGATGTTCAGAGTTTACTAGGCTGAGATAAAATTTTGTAAAGTAGAAATTCGACCACACTGGCTTCAAGAAGATACACAAGGGCCTATCCTGATCCAAATCCTCCCCCTGTGTTTGAAAATCCTAATCTCATCCCAAGAATAGTCAGAAGACAAGAGGGATCACTAAGTCCTAGACCTATTTTCAGATCCCACACTTGGCCCAGTGAGTGGTTGTTTCTAGAAGATCTTTCTTTTGATGAATGTTTTGAGCTTTCTTTGTTTAGAAGTCTGAGACTGCACTTGATGACATAGTTTTAGATCTAGAATTTCTTGTAGATATCGAAGTTCAAAGGACAAATACATAAATTGATGATTATATTTTGAATTCCCCTCAGTCATCTATCATTGTAACCAATATCCCTGAGACTTCAGAGTTATCAGAAGAATATTTTCCTCCCCTTAATTCATTAGCATTCCCATCAGTCAATTCTCAGCTTTCATCTCCTCCATCAACACCTCCCTTAAATCCTAGTAGTACCGACACCGTTTTAAATCCACCTCGAGTCATGACTGCCCGGTATGCACCCCTATTTTTACCTCAACAATTGAATGATATGCCTACTGATTATCAAAGTAAAATACCTATCTTTGATGCCACACAAAGCATCATAGCCCAGCAGCATGTTGATAAGATGAATGCCTTTTTTTATCTTCATGAGGTAGAGGCATAAAATGTAACCACAAGGTTGTTTGTCCAAAGTTTTGGAGGTGAGGTTAGAAATTGGTTTAGAGCCTTACTAGCAGGCTCTATTCGCACTTTGCAAGAGTTACATACACAGTTCTTAGATCGATGAGAGGTAAAGAAAAACCCACTCCAAATTTTGTCAGAATATGAAAATATTAAAAGAAATGTGGGTGAAACTGTACAAGATTATTATGTAAGATTTATTGTTGTATATAATGCTATTCCAACCAATCTTAAACCCCCTGTGGGATTATCCTTGCTCATGTTTCCTGATGGTTTCGATGCTGATATGGCATATAAGCTACGAGAAAGAGATCCTACCACACTTGAAGACATGCAGAAGATAGTTGTGAGCATCGAGGCCAATCTACTGGCCAAAAGGGCACAGACCAGAGCTGAAAAGAGAGTAACTGTGAAAGAAGAAGCATCTCCTTCAGACAACAATATGGATAATTTGATCTGAACAGTCGAGAAGATGGTTGATCAGCTGACAATTTCAGACAGACCTGAAGCACAAATCAGGAATCCAAATTTCATAGGGCAACAACCGCAATTCAGAATTAAGTAGAGAGAATAGAGAGCGTGGGACCAAGCACCACCACAATAGCAGATAAGAACACCATTGCAGTAAAATTACATTCAGGGAATGGAGACAGATGATGACGATGATCCTGTGATTGAAGCCAGTCATTTGTTCACTGCAGATGGTGCTCCCATATTTCTCATAGAAGATGAAGAATACACAGTGATTGAAGACATTCAAAGGGATGAAGATTTCATATCAGCTAATGACACAGTGTTAGAAGAAGAATCTGACGATTACCAAAGAGGATACATGAACACCTTATCAGCGCAACAGAAGCAACACTCTTTGAGGATCAGAGATGTGCCAATTAGTCCCATTCAGAAAATAAAAGACCTGCAATCGAAGAAGGATTCTTAAAATGCTCAGAAGAAAGGGAAAGAGCCTGCCAATCCTTCCCCTAGTAAAACATCTTCAGCGATTAACACTGCAAATGAAAAAAACCAGCATAGCGCAGCAAAGGAGCAAGTTGAGAAGAAAAATCCTCCCGTCAAAGAGGTAGAAAAATTTCCTCATTTTAATTTGGAAAATGAAATTTCTAAGTTGAAGGTGTCCATGCCCTTGACTGAGTTGGTGAAAAATAGTGCTTATAAAAATCAGGTGTCTAGAATTTTGAAAATAGACTCTGTATCAGATATGGTAAATGTTGAAGATGATTACCTTGAACTCATTTTTGGTCCAGCCACAGAAGATCAATCTAAAGAAAGTGAATTCCCTCCCTTCTACCTGAGTCTTAGATTACATGAGTTCATCTTACATAATGCTATGTTGGACTCTGGAGCCTCACATAATTTCATGCCCAAAGCCAGTATGGAGAAGTTAGGACTTGATATTACCCGAAAATACCATGATTTGTATTCTTTTGAATCTGGTAGGGTCCATTGTATTACTCTTATCAAAGACTTGGTAGTATCTTTAGATCAAATCCCAGCCAATAATGTTTTGATGGATGTAGTTGTTGTTGATGTTCCACCACAATTTGGAATTATTCTATCCAGGTCTTAGGGTGCAAAACTTAAAGGAACCATGCAGCTTGACTTCTCTTATGCCACCATTCCCATGTTTGGTCAGTTGAGAAAACTACATAGGGAGTAGAAAATGAAATATATGATCACTAGCAAGGAGAAACCTGTAAATCATCCCATTAATGCAGTCCACGCATATTTAGAGTCATCTGTATTATATTTAGATAGTGGTTTGAATGATGAAAATGTTCAACTGGTAGAAATCGATGAGATACTTGAAATTTCAGAAAATTTTAGGTAAGTCCTCAAACAGGAAAAAGATAAAGCAGCCAACACTTCTGGGCTTCCTTCCTGCCAGCAGCAAAAGGACAATCAACAACAGAAAGATGTAGAAATCAGTCAGGATAAAGTAGAGAAAGAAGAAAAATTTCAGCATCTGGAAGAAGATGAAGAAGGCCTTTGGAGCATGGACTTTGATGGAGTTTTTGGTAAGGATGGAGCTGGTATAGGAATGTGGATTTGGAGCCCTATTTTCCAACCTAAAAAGTTCCTAGTAATGTTAGAGTATGTGCTTACAAGTTGGATTTTAATTGTTCTAACAATGAAGCGGAGTATGAAGCTTTAATTGTAGGTTTGAAAATTTTGAAGAAGCTGAATGCAAAGAGGATTTCTATCTATGGAGATTCAGAGATGATAATAAAACAGGTCGAAGGAGAGTATCAAGCAAAACATCCATGATTGAAGGCCTATAGAAATGCAGTCCTAGAAATCTTGAGGACATTTTCTGAGAACACTTTGACAGCAGTACCCAGGATGCAGAATATTATTGCAGATTCTCTTGCCACTACTACAAGCAACTTGAAAATTCCAATGAATTCCAACAACAAGTTTGAGATTTATGTCAAACATAGGCTTGTTGTTCCTGACAATTTAAGGTATTGGAAAGTGTTTTTGGATAACAATGAAATCAATGCTTTTTTGCAGAGTGAAGGAAAATTCAAGGATACTCCCATAGAAGGTGTCTATGAGGTTGATGATCGAGAAATTGAAGCAAACCAAATGGATATATGGCAGCTAAAAGATAATGTAATTCCTATAGGTCTCATATCTTTAGAGGAGCTTTTTTATCAGGATGATGTTTCAAAGAAACCAAGTTTGGAACCTATTGAGAAAGGAGTCGAAGATGTGAATCTTGGAACAGCTGACAAGCCCAAGCTTGTGAAGTTATCGAAAGCATTGTCCCTTGATGTAAAGGAGAAGTATGTTAAATTACTTTCTAATTTTTCTGATGTGTTTGCATGGGATTGTTCAGATTTGAAGGAGTATGATAAAAACATAATTCAACATGCTATTCCCATCAAGCCAGATCAAAAGCCATTTAGACAGAAGCTGAGAAGAATCAACCCGAATCTGTTGCGATCCATTGAAAAAGAGGTAAACAGATTGTATAAAGCTAGTATCATAGTCCCAATTAGATTTTCTGACTGGATTTCGAATTTGGTCCCAGTACGTAAGAAGACAGGAGAGATAAGGTTATGCATATATTTTTGGAACTTGAATAAAGCATCCTTAAAGGATAACTATCCACTTCCAAAGATGGACCATATTCTGCAGAGAGTAGTTGGAGCATCAAGGATGTCACTACTCGATGGCTACTCAGGCTATAATCAGATCTTGGTGCATGAGAAAGACCAAGACAAAACTGCCTTCACAACACCCTGGGGAACTTTCCAGTATCCCAAAATTCCATTTGGACTGAAGAACACTGGAGCTACTTTCCAGCGAGCAATGGAAATTTCTTTTGCTAATGAAAGGGATGTTTTTCTTGTTTTTTATTTGGATGATTTGACAGTGTTTTCTGGTTCTGATGATGAACACCTGCACCATTTGAGAGTTTTTTTTCAGCGATGCGGAAAGTTTGGGATTTCTCTTAATCCCAAGAAGAGTCTCTTTGCTATGGATGAAGGCAAGCTGCTGGGGCATATCATCTCTAAAGACGGTATCCATATTGATCATTCAAGAGTGGAGGAAATTCAGTACATAGACCTTCCACGTAACAAAAAGGAAATTCAACCATTCAATGGTAAGATGAACTTCTTGCGCAGATTTATACCCAATTTGGCTGAACACTTAAGAGAAATGACTAACATGTTGAAGAAGGATAGCACTGTCAAATGGAGTGAGGATGCTATAAAGTCATTTAATCTGGTAAAGTTTTCTCTGTCCAATGCCCCAGTCTTGATTAGTCATGATTACACTCAAGATTTCATTATATTTTCATTTGCATTATAGCATACTATGGCTGCAGTTTTGATGCAAAAGAGAGATCAGATTGAAAAGCCAATTTCCTTTTTCAGTAGGACTATTATAGATGTTGCCTTGCGGTATAATATCATTGAGAAATAAGAATTGGCTCTTATAAAGGCATTGAAAGATTTTAGAGTATACATTCTGCATTCACATACTATAGCATATGTTCTAATGCAGCAGTAAAATATATCTTGACGAAAACTGATCCAGAAGGTCGAAGAGGTAAGTGGATAGCAGCAATGTTGGAATATGATTTGGAGATCAAACCCACAAAGTTGATCAAAGGTCAAGGCTTGGCAAAGCCAATGGCCCAATCAAACCTGCATGCCCTAGATATAAATCTCATAACAACAATGCCAGAAGATGAGGATGAAGGTTTTCCTGTTCCAGTTTCAGAAATTTTTCTACAATCCCCATGGTATTTAGATATTGTTTATGTTCTTCAGTATCTTTCACCACCTCCAGGGATGTCTAAAAGGAAAGGTAGATCACTGAAACTTAAGTCTGCTAAATATGGTATTTTAAACAATGCTCTTTATTGGAAAGATCTAGGAGGTATTCTGCTTAATTGTTTGGTTGAATATGAGGCACAGAAAGTGATGCACGATTCTCACAAAGGTGATTGTGGTGGTCATTTTTTTTAGAAAACTACAGCTAATAAATTGTTGAGTAGGATATTATTGGCCAAATTTCTTTTCAAATTTGTATAAAATAGTTATGAGCCGCCATGAGTGTCAAAGTTTCCAGGGGAAAAGGAAATTGCTTCCTCTTCCTTTGAAACCAGTTGCTGTAAATGCTCCTTTTCAATAGTGGGGGCTTGGTTTCATAGGATAAATCCATCCCACATCATCAGCGCAACATCAATGGATTTTTACAGGTACATATTACTTCACCAAATGGATCGAGGCCGTTAGAGTAAGGCAGGCTACATATACTATAATCATTCAATTTTTAGAGTTGAATATCTTATCTCGTTTTGGTTTCCCTCACAAAATTATAACAGATAATGCAACAACATTAAAATCTAAGAAGATGGTGGATTTCTGTGACAAATACAATATTGTGTTGGGCCATTCAACAACGTACTACCCACAAGGCAACGACCTGGAAGAATTGTCCCCCTCCAATTGGCCCTTCCCCTATTACATTTCTTTGATGTGATCAATCTCCAATCACAATCGGCATCTCCAAAGCCCGTTACCTCTGCTCCGCTACCCCTTTCTATCTTCCGATTGCGATCAGCAGGGCCCCACCATAAATTTTTCAGCCCCACCCCAAGAAAAAAGTGCTTTCCTTTGTAAAAAGTGAAAAATCAATGTTAAAACATTTCTTAAGTGTTTTATTTGCATCACGCATTTTCATTATACTATATTAAAACTCTGCTCTACCCTGCTAATTTGTGATTGTGATCCATCGCGTTGCAAGCCTTTAATGCATTACTCCATGTCCCGCTCGCTCCGACCTCCGATTGCAATTACGATTCCCTTTGGGGCCCACTATAAACCCTTCTGCATTTTCAATGAAAAGGGGCCTTTTTCCCTTTCTAAAGCCAGACATTTCATTTTATTTGTTATATAAAGCCTTTTTCTCCATCACAATCGCATTCCCTCTGCTATGTGCTAAACCCACTCCCTTCTCTCCCTGCGATTGGAATTGACCCCCGGTCCCACCTTAATCCCTTCCTCCTTTTTCAAATGAAAATTGATCATTTCCTTTGTAAAAGCGGAAACATAGTTCTTGTTTGTTTTAAAGGGATTTTTCACCATCAGACTTCACATATTGTATTATTCCTAATTGTATCTGGTCCCCATCGCATTTCCTTCAATTGAATTGCATATTTCATTGACTTTGCTATGAGTTCCACCCGCTCCCAAAAGCCGATTTGCGATTGCGATTTTCCCCTCTTCCCTATACACTATTGCATCACATCTCTCAATCACTCCATCATATGTTGCATCCCCTCCCTTCCTCCTGTTAGGTCTCTGTAATAAGCAAGATTGGAAAAATTCCGATCACAGAGTTAACATCATTTCAACCAACTTTGGGATTCTAGGATCTAGCCCTCCTGAATCCGGAGAGGGATCTCTCCAATATGTACAAATATGGATTTTTCTTTGAAGTTTGGGGTAAATAATATTAGGCTAGTTATGAAGTCCAAGGGTTTGTTTGGTTTTTTGGATGGTTGAACATAATTGCTGTCTGAGGCGGAAATATCTATATGCAAATAGGTTCAAAAGTGAGAAGTTGCAAGAAAAAAGAGTAAGCTTTGATCAAGAAGAAAGATGATGGCAGGTTTTCAGTCCATTGGGCTATGGAGTCATAAGGGGATTTAATTGAAACAATCAGGTCCAAGAGTGGTCTATGGGGCAAGTCATCTATGCCTAAGGATCTCTTTAAAGTTTGATTTATGGAATGGAGTGATACAATAAGAAAGGGAAATGATAGATGCAGAACAAAGAGCAGCCCAGGATCTGGTAAGTACTTTGAAACTAGCCAGCCTTTGACCAGGCACTTAAGAAAAACATAGAAGCAAACTAGGATCTGGTAAGTACTTTGAAACTATCTAGCCTTTGATACACTTCTGATAGAAAACATATAAAAACAAAAGGGAAACTTGAAGGAAACTTTTGGAGTAGAAACTAGCGGGCCGGGCACACCACAAATCCTCTCCTAGCTCTTCTTTACTTGGTTACTTTCAAGATAATCACGGAAATAACACAGAATGGCCTAAGATCCGATAAGTACTTTGAAACTAGTCAGCTTTTAACACATCCTAAGGGAAACAATCAAATAGTTGAGAAAATAAGAAAGGGACTCAGGGCTAACCTTAATTTCCTCAGTTCATCTTCACACAACATATATTGAAAGTAACATTTAAAAATAACATTCAGCTGAGACAAAGAGATGAGGGAACGCCAGCATCCCTGTACTTAAACTAAATTAAATCATTTTCAAATAACACAGTTGAGGGAAAACGTTGAAATAAAGGTTTTTCAGCCAGAGAAGGTTACTGATATACAGTAGGTCCTAACCCTGTTTAAACTGTTCTTTATAGTGGAAAATGAAACAAATTGAAAACAGAAACAAAATACAAGATACAGTGAGAATAACATCACCATCAGCATAGACCAGGATCCCATAAATCAGCTTGTATTGATGCTCCAAACCAGTTACAATCTTCAAGTACAATGTTTTAATTCATCTTTCTTTCACAACCTAACTTACCTGCTACAAGAAGAGCTCCAAGAGCCAATGAAACCACTATTTACAACAGAAGTCTTCAGCTCAATTACATTACAATGCTTTAGCAATTACATCAGCAACCAACCCCTCACTCATCTTCTACTGAAGTATTTATAGAAGGATGAGGAGGTGAGATCTGATAAAAGATCTCAAAATCAATTAATACAGAGTTAACATTTTCTTGGCCCTTGGGAGGCTCAAAGAAAAAACTGCACAGGTGTTTCACCACATTAACTGATCTACACTCATGAATTAAGCTCGGAGGGAGCTTTTGTTGACCTTTGAGGCTCTGTGTGATGTTAGGGCTACTCTACAGACATTCTTTCATTAAATTCCTGACATAAGTAACCCTTCAGCTGCGTCGGGGTAAAATATCTGATCCCAATCAATAAATTTTGTTCTTGATTGAATACTTTGAGGCACAGGTGGCACTGTAGTCGCTGGGAGGAATCAATTCGTCTTCATCTGTGTCGGTCGAGCGTTTTCCTGATAAAACACTTTAGGTTTTTCTTTTAATCTGTGTTTAGATTGGGGATTAGGCTACTGATAACTGTCTTAGCCGTAATCCCCGCTAATTTGTCCATCAATCCTCTGCTCTGGTTCATCCTGGCCTTCACGCTGATATCCTTTCACTGAGTCTTATCTACTATGTTTTTTGAGGTTTAGCAGGGGCATACAGCACCAAGGGCTCATGAAAACTTGATGAAAACATGAATCTATACCCTGTGGTTGATTTTTCTGATGCATTCGAAAGCCGGAAGATCATCATCCTTGGCCGACGAAATTTCTTCATTTAAGCGAAAAAACCTTAGAACCTACGAAATACGAACAAACGTTATAAAATCCTACTTTATAGGGAAATCTGTATCGGAGGATGTGCGGAGGAGCGAGGCAATCTGAGCTGTCGATCGCGCTATGATCGATGGTCGGGAGCGATCGGGAAAGTCAACGACAGAGAATAGTTGACTAGGGAATGGAATCAGGAAATTGAATGGGGACCGTCGATTTGCAGAGATCGACGGGAGAGATTGATTTCCCACTGCGCGACGACTTGGTTATCGAGCGGGCGCTTTGGTTAAAGGTTGGGCATCTTGGGCGATCATCAACCGTTGGATCAGTAGGCCCAGATCAGACGGTGGAGGTGGATTCCGCTGCGTGGTTATGGTACGAAGATTAACGCGTGAAATGATTTAGTGGTACGGCGGTTTTGGAACAGTGTCGGGGACACGTGTCGGCCAATGTATGGAATCGCTGGTCAACGGGAAAAAACCACCAACCGGTGGAGGGTGGTGCGGAATGAAACCGGCGGTCTTTTGGAATCAGCACGGGAAAAGGGGGGGTCCACCAGGCAAGCTACGTTCCGCTCTGTCGGATCTGTGGAGTAGATCGACGGCCCAGGTTGAATCGCGCAGTAAACCACGTGACTTTCATATTTCACGTTAAAACTTTATAAAATGGGTTTTTTTCGAATTTTCAAAGGAAAATGGACGGAGAAAGGTTGTATTTTCGGTTTAGCGCCTAAGGATTGAGCAATTGGTCCCAGCGCTCGGGTATATGGGGGAAAAAGCCAGGGGCTTAGCCCAAGGGGGCTAAAAGCCTTAACATCATATAAAATGTGCATTTTATAGGATTTTCAATGTTTTCAAAGGGAAATCAAGGTTCGGACAAGGTCAAAAAGTGAGTTTTTAACCTTAGGGAATGGATTTTATGAAGGGATAAAGGGAAAACATATGTTTTTGTGGGGTCTTTATGGAAAAAAAATGGAAAATGGAAAATGATGTTATTTGGAAGAAAGGGAGGGGAAAAAAGGGGAATGCAGCAGTATTTGACTTGGATTTTTATAGGATTTCAGAGGCTTTTGAAGTATAAAACAACAGTATGGGATATGGACAGAGGGAAAAGGCTGGAGGCCTTATAGAGACTTCAAGAGCCAACAATTTTTAGAGATGAAATTTGTTCCTTGGAGGCTCCCAAAAGTTCTTAGCCACATTTTGGTATAACAAAATATTATGGGTGGCTAACAGCGGCTCCACATGGGGATGGTGCTTTCTTGAAGGCATCAAGAATTCAGACTTCATTTCTCTGGGATGCTGACTTGTGCTTGATCCTTTGGATTGCTTTCTTTTGCTGGATGATTTTTCTCTGCTTCTGAAAAATAGGGTCAATCATGAAAGATAAATGGACTTCATCAATACAACTTTCTACCTACCCAATCCTACTGATCTAACATTTTTTTCTTCACCAGAGTGCACTTGGATTTGCAAACTCTTTTCATAACATTTTATTCTTTCGAAAGCATGAAAACTAATCTAATTCTACTCCTTATTTCTCCCTGAACTCAGATTAAACATTTGAGCTCAGATTATTCTCTACCTAATCTACTGCCTGTTGGGATTAAACTGTCCAACAAACTTTCATTCTCTAAATTCTACAACAGAAATTTAAAAACAACCAAGTCAAGATTAAGATGTTTGAATTGTTGTGATCTATGGCATAAAAACAAGCTGCACATAGATTTTTATTTGCAGAAAATTAAAATAAAAAATGGAAGGCTTAAGATATGAAAGTCTCTCATCATGGCTTTCTCTTTCCTTCACAGCTTTGTTTTTTCTTTGCTTTTGAGCTGTCTTTGCTTTTCTTCTGATTCAGATTTTAAAGTGATTAGAACCAGATCTTTACATTCTTTGACTCAGAATTTAACATAGATTTGAGTCATCTCCCTTTGGAAACTTTGGTTCAGATTTTGAGCTTGCTTGAACCTTCAATTTCTAACCTAATCTATCTACTGATAAGCCAAGATTGAACAGTTTGGAAAATCACATTTTCTACCCTATCAGCGATAAATTGAAACCTAGTTAGTCAAGTTTAGGCTGTTTGACTAAATAGAAGTGTGTTTTTTAGGAGTGGCATTTGAGCTTGCACACTTTCAGATTTGTTTCTCTTTTTTGGCATGGGGCTTTGCCTTTCTTGTTTTCATTTCTGCCCTCTTTACATTTTTTCTTTGTTTTTTTATTTTTTGATTTTTCATAACTTTGAATGCAATGGTGGATGGATTATTCATAATGGAAAAAGGTAAAAAGGCTTCAAAACATAAAATGGATTAAGAGAAGTAATGCTTAAGCATCCTTCCATTGACAGGACCCCCAAACAATTCTGTTCCATCCAGTTCTTGTAAGAAAAATGCATTGTTTCCAGCAATTGAATGAATAGAGTAAGGGCCAAGCCATAGATTGTCAAACTTTCCATGCTTGCCCTTTTCTTCCTTTCTTGAGTCCCACTTTAAAACTTTGTCCGCAATTTTGAAATTGCTGGCCTTTGTTATTCTGTCAAAGATCTTCTTGATACTATCTTGCTTCTGCAATGCTTTGTTATACACTTCCTCTCTGGTTTTCTGAAGATGAATGGTTTGATTTATTCTTCTGGTCGTGTCATTTTCTTCAGTCTGCAACTCTTGAATTAACTTCATAATTGGTACACCAAGGCTGTTAGGAAAAATTGCATCTGTACCATACACAAGCTGGAAGGGTGACATACCAATAGATTTCTTCAAAGTTAATCTGTCAGCCCAAAGTGCATGGATCAGCTTTGTGTGCCAAGACTTTTTATTGTCTTCCAATAGTTTCTTGATTATGTTCACTAAGCTTTTGTTGGAAGATTCTGCAAGTCCATTACCTTGAGGGTAATAGGTTGTGGAGTGTCTGAATGTTATCTGATACTTGTGACAGAATTCAACCATTTTCTTTGATCCAAATGCTGCTGCATTATCTGTGATGATCTTGGTAGGACAGCCAAATCTGGAGAGGATGTTAGTCTCCATAAATTTTATGATAACTGAATCATTGGCCTGCCTACAAGGAATGGCTTCTATCCACTTAGTGAAGTAGTCTGTGGCGGTGAGAATCCACCTATGCTGGGCAGAAGATGGTGGATGGATTTCTCCTATGAAGTCAAGTCCCCACTGTTGAAAAGGGGCTTCAACAGTGATTGGATGAAGAGGCAGGGGTAGTAATTTTCTCTTGCCTTCAAACAATTGGCATTTATGGCAAGTAGTGGTCATCTTGTGGACATCATGAAATAAAGTAGGCCAATAGAAACCAGCCCTCAAAATTTTGTTGGCTGTCGACTTCTAGTACAAATGACCTCCACACTCTCCTTCATGGAATTCCTACTTAATCTTCTCTGCATCAAACTCAGGCAAACATTTAAGCAATATACCACTTGCATTTTTCCAATAAAGACATTTATCAATAATGCAATAGTTTACAGCCTTTAACTTTAGGAATCTTGCCTTTGTTTTTGATAAACCAGGAGGTGTATTCAGATTAAGAAAAACATAAACAATATCAGTATACCAAGGAGAATTCACAAAATGGTTTTCAATAATGGGAGCTGAGAATTCTTCTTGGTCATCCAAAGCATTAATCATATTAATATCAAGAACTTCACAATTTGACTCGGCCATTAATTTAGCTAGACCTTGGCCTTTGATGAGCTTAGTGGGTTTTATCTCTAAATCATATTCAAGAATAACAGCAATCCACTTACCTCTCTTACCATCTGGGTCCTGTGTTAGGATGTCTTTAACAACTGAATTTCCAAAGCATTAATCATATTAATATCAAGAACTTCACAATTTGATTCGGCCATTAATCTAGCTAGACCTTGGCCTTTGATGAGCTTAGTGGGTTTTATCTCTAAATCATATTCAAGAATAACAACAATCCACTTACCTCTCTTACCATCTGGGTCCTGTGTTAGAATGTCTTTAACAACTGAGTTTGGGACAAAGGAAATAATGTGTGAGTGAAGGATGTATACTCTGAAGTCTTTCAATGCTTTGACCAAAGCAAAAGCTTGTTTTTCCATAATGTTATACTTCAAAGGGGCATCCCTCAATGCCTTACTAAAGAATGCAATAGGCTGCTCTTGTCATTGTGGATTTCTCTGTAAAATAACAGCAGCAATGGTGTGCGCTAATGCAAATGAGAAGATGTAAAAATCCTTTGAAAAATCAGGACTTATAAGAACCGGTGTTTTGGTTATTGCTTTTTTCACCAGCTCAAAGGACTTCTTTGCTTCCAAGGTCCATTTTACCCCTTTCTCCTTCTTCAACATGTTTGTGATATTCCTAAGGAGCTCAGCTAAGTTGGGGATGAACCTTCTCAAAAAGTTGATCTTCCCAATGAAATATTGCAACTCCTTGATATTTCGAGGATGAGAGATTTGCAATATGGCCTCAATCCTCTTTGGATCTATCTTTATACCCTCTTCTGAAATAATGTGCCCAAGAAGTTTACCTTCTTGGAGACCAAATAGTGTCTTCTTAGGGTTTAAAGATATTCCAAACTTTCTGCATTTCTCGAAAACTCTTCTCAAATGTTCTAAGTGTTCTTCATATGTTTTTGAAAACACAATAACATCATCAAGATAGATAATGATGAAGAAGCCCAATTCCTCCGAGAATGCTATGTCCATGGCTCTTTGAAAGGTTGCTCCAGCATTCATTAGACCAAAAGGAATTTTCACATACATGAAGGTGCCCCAGGGTGTAGTAAAGGCTGTCTTTAATTGATCATCAGGGTGGACTAAGACTTGATTATTGTTAGTATGAATCTCTTGTCGAAGCGTACGAAAAAGAACCACTTTAGCTACGCATAACTAATAGCCCTAACAACAATATTCAGATCTGCAATTAGTAGTTAAAGTGCTGCAACAAACAGATCTATAAATGGAAAGATATTAAGCAGTAAAGTAAAGAGTTTGCTCCATGCATCCAACAGACAAGACAAGAACACGATTTCTGAATGAATTTTTATATTACAGGGCACCTGGGAGGAAACAAGAAGGTGTATCCAGATCTCCTCAATGGGATGGGTTCTTTGTAGTCCTCAGCACTTCAGATCTAAGCTTTCTCTCTTGTAGATGTAGAAAACCCAATGTAGAAGGTAGAGCTCAATGGGAGCAACAATGGCAGAAAATGAGACCGAGTGTATAGATCCAGAGTGATCTAGTATGCAACAAAAGGTGAAGAATGAAGGGGAAAAACCTCCTATTTATAACAAAATATTGGGTCATTCTAGATCTTGGTGCATGATTAAAATAATGTTAACCAAATCTAGATCCACCTCTATGGAATATTTTATTATTATTTGTTGGAGGGAAAGGGGCTTTGACTTGGGTCAAAATCCCTTGATTAGTGAAGAATAAATAAATAAATGATTTATTTATCTTTTTAAGGAAGTGGTTGGGATATAATCAAATAAATAATGATTTATTTGATTAGTGGTGGTTGATTTGGTCATATTTAACAAGGAATATTATTTAAATAATTATTCCTAGAAAATAATAAGATAACTATGGGTTTATCTCATTAATTTCTTTGTTTTTGGGTTAAACATGACTGGGAATAATAATTAAATTATGGTTTAATTAATTATTCCTTTGGGGTTTCCTAATTAACATAGTGAAAGTAGTTTTACTTGGGGTAAAACTGGTCTTACATGGTATACTTGGGTCCATCTAATGATGAAAGGTTAGATGACCAAAAAATGGTAACAATTATACCCTGAATAGCCATCTAGCAAAGAAATTCTTTTAGACCCCACCACCCTTTGTAAAATATGATCCATCTTGGGCAAAGGGTAGTTGTCTTTTAATGAAGCTTTGTTTAAATTTCTAAAGTCTATACAAAGCCTGATTTCTCCAGTTTTCTTCCTAACAGACACCAGATTAGACACCCACTTAGAATATCTAATAGGGACAATAATGCCAGCTTCAAACATTTTTATGATTTCCTTCTTAACCAAAGGCAATTGTACAGGGTTTATTCTGCGCATTTTCTATTTGAATGGTTTTTGGTTTTCTTTAAGAGGGATTTTGTGCTGTATTATTTCAGTGTCATAGGAATTAAGGTATTCATAACTCCATGCAAAAACATCAGAAAACTCTTTGAGCATCTCTATGTACTTGAGTTTAATGTGAGCTGGCAAAGTCTTAGATAGTTTAACCATTTTCGGTGTATCCTCACTGCCTATATTGTATTCCTCTACCTCAGTCTCTATAGGTTCCATTTTGGTTTTATTGGCCACATCGTTAAAATCGAACAACTCTTCCAAAGGTGCTAGACCACTTGGCAAACCTTCATCTTTAGAATGCAGAGTTTCTATTTCTTTTGTTTCTGATTCTGCACTCAATTCTGTTTCGCTTCTAAGTTTGCTAGTCTGAAGGTTAATGTTGACAAGCTCAGGAGAAGGCTCTTCCTCACCAAGAAAATTTTCTTCACTGCAGTCTGTATCATAGTCTGAATCTGAACTATGCAGTTCAAATTCATTTCTGAATTGCATGAAGTCTTCTATTTATTTATCTCCGTCAAACACTTGCCAATATTTTTTGTTATCAGGCACTGCTGGTCTAAATTTTATCGGAGTTGTGTTGTCTCCAGTTTCATATGGCATTAGACATGTCCTGGCTGCAAAAGCTAAATTGTGGGCTGCAATGTTTCTTTTCCTTGGGACAAAACTCAGGTTGGATTCCTCAAATGTTTTCAAAAGATCCATGACATCATTCCTGTAGGCCCTAAGTCTGGGATGATTTGCATTATAATCCCCATTGACTTGCCTAATTATTAACTCAGAATCCCCATATACGTTAATTCTTTTGGCTCCTAGCTTTTTCAAGAGATGCAAGCCTAAGAGAAGGGATTCATATTCTGCTATGTTGTTGGAACACTGAAAGTTTAATTTACATGAAATGCATTCTGTATGATTGTTTTCAGTGTTAGTAATCCAGACCCCTGCACCAGCATTAGTTCTAGTGCATGACCCATCAAAATACATATTCCAAAGAGGATCATCTTCAGTTTTATCAGTCTGGTGCATGTCCTTTGTATGATTTGACTCCTCAAGTTTTTCATCGGGTTGAGGATTGTTCTCTTGACTGTCAAGATTTAAGTTTAATGGATTGATGATTTGTAGTTCAAGACCTGTGCTTGGTTTGCTAAGGTTTTCGAGTACAACAAAATGCTTTGACACTTTAGTGCCGTGTCCTTCCCCCTTTGTATCAGCCATTAATTCTATTGAAATGATTTGTTCTGTAAGTGTTTCATCATTAAACATGATAAAATAATCAAGGCTTGTACTTACAGCATACAGAGGAGAGTTTTGAGGCCTGTCTTGACTTGTAACTGTGTATTGCATATGAGACTCCCTGTAAAGTCTTCTAGTATGATTGAAAACAAGGATAGTCGCATAGGTCATGTCCATTTGCATGGTCCCCTGTAACTTAGCACCCCAAGACCGTGATAAAAGCATTCCATACTTTGGGGGTACATCAGCCACCACAACATCCATGACCAAACACTTGGCTGGAATTTGGGCTAAATTAACACAAAGGTCTTTGATCAATCCTAGACATTTAATTCTGCTTGAGTCAAAGGAGTACAGGTCCTTATAAGGTATGGTGATTTCTAGACCTAGGATCTCCATTACAACTTTTGGCATTAAATTATGAGAAGCTCCTGAATCATGCATAGCATTGTGCAAAATTTTGTCATGAATGTTTAGACTTACATAAAAGGGAGGGACATGACCCTCTTGAAACTTACCTTCAATCTTTGGACCAAAAATAAGCTCTGGTTGGTCATCATTAAGATTGAGCGTGTCCTCGTTCTCTTCTATGTTTAAGGCCTTCAAAATTTGATTTCTATATATATGTTGGGCAGCTAACTCGGTCAAGGGAACAGAGATTTTGATTCTTGAGATTTCCTGTTCTAGGCTAAAAGGAATTTGACCCTTTAAGGTGCTGGTTTCAGCCCTATTAGCTGTCATTTTATCAACAACGTCAGTTTGCTGATTTGATTTATTTACATTTGATACAGTTGTTTTAACAGGAGTACTAGCTGAAGTGTTAGCACTACTGATGTTTGCACTCTGTTTTTCAAGATTTTGAGTGTCTTTCTCTTTACCTTTGCCATAATTATCAACCACTGTTTTATCCTTTTGTTTGACTGTTTTAGGCTTGGTTGCAGTGCTGTTTTGAGAAGGTTTGTCAGAGGTTTTAGTGTTGGGGGTTTGTCGACTCGATCTACTTCTAAGTTCATATTCCTTTGAAGGTTTAGTCATGGGATTTTCCATGTCTTGACAACAATTTTGATTATCATCCCTTTTGTCATCATAAGGTGTGTAAAGACCCTCTTTTCTGTCATAATGAACCTCGAAGCTATCATCATCTACCCCAAATAAGTTTATATCATCCTCCTCTGTTATTTGATCCGTTTCGTCAACCTCACTTACATAGTTTTGATGAAAGGGAGGAGTGATCTGCTGATCATCTTCCTTAGGTCTGTTTGGAGGTTGGTTTCTTCTAACATTCTGATTCTGGTTTTGGTTTCTGTTTTGAGGAGCGTTTTGATTTAGACTTGCTCGCGCTCTCTCAATAATGCTCATTTTCTTTATCATTTCTTCCATCATTCTTTCCATCTTTGAGTTTGAAGTGGAAGGTGTGGATTCCTCCCCAAAGGATACTCTCTTCTCTTTCTTCATCCTTGCTCTTTTCTCCATTAAGTTTACTTCCACAGAGAGAGCACCTCTTTGCATATCTTCAAGGGTTGCAAAATCTCTTTCTCTTAACGAATAGGTCATATCAGCATCAAACCCTTCAGGAAACTTGTTTAAAGCCGAGCCCTGTGGAGGTTTTAGTTCTGGGGAAAGGGCATTATACACACTGTTGAATCTGGTACAATAAGCTTGTACACTTTCCCCTGGGTTCCTATGGAGATTGTTATAGTCAGCAAGAACTTGGAGAGGGTTCTTCTTTACCTCCCATTTGTTTAAGAATGTTTGATGGAAACCTTGGAGATCATTAATACTATGGGGGGCTAAGCCTTTAAACCATTTTCTTGCTTCTCCCCCCAGACTTTGAGAAAATAGTCTAAGTTTGACAGAATCATCATCAATTTCATTTCTGTCAAAATAGTCATTCATCTTATCCACATGTTGTGATGCAGTTATAGCATTGCTAGCATCATACAATGGGATTTTGGACTGATAGTCCTGTGGAAGGTTGGCTAATGGTACAGGAAGGACTAAGGGAGCATACCATGCTGCCATGATATGTGGTGGGGGTGGGTTGACAAGAGGAGGTGTGGGCTGAAGTGGAGTGGTTTGAACAGTGGGTGAAGGATGAACAGAGGTGGATGGAACAACGGCAGATTGCTGAGCTGATCTTGGATGAGAGACACCTACATTATGAAGAAAATGTAAATCAGGAGGTGTTGATTCTCTATTCCCAAGGTGTTCACTTGTTTCCGGAGATGAATGTGAAGACTCAGAATCTAACTGATCTAAATCACCAAATGACCTAGTCCTAAATGGATTGACTAAGTCAGCTTGTGATTGTTGTAGAGCTGAAAGATTTTCAGGGACTGAATTAGATCTAAGGGGTGATCTGAAAACAGTTGAAGATTCTATCTTAGGAGACTTCCTAAGTATTCTTTCTGGGTTATCAACTATCTCAGGTGGATCAGGGTCAGGATGTGCTCTAGTATGAATCTTTCTAGGAGCCACTATGTTGTGTTTTTAGACCCAAATAAACTAGAAAATTTCAACCAGGTATGACAGTGTTTGAAAGGTCCACTGATCTATTTTCACAATTTTAATCCTACAACCCTCTACCTGAGTTTGAAGGATATTATAATGATAAGGGTTCTTCCCAGTGGAGTCTTAAGGTCTGTTTAGGATTGTGGAGTCGCCAGGTGGAAAGTTTAGAGTGTGTTCAAAGAAGTACACTGTCCACCATAGTGCTTGTGAGACATCCCTTTTCAAGGATATCTCAAAACACAACAAACTCTAACCAGAGATTGACTGGGAGGGCATTTACCAGATATTTCACCTCTAAAAGAGGATGAGATCCGGAGGCTACCTGGCCCTTTCCAGACTCTGTCTAAGAGTATAAGGTAAAACACATCCAATGGTAAGTGAAATGTAAGAGCAAGTGTTTTACTACCAATCTGAAATTCTTTTTGGTATTTTCTGAATTGTTTTTATTTGTGGTTCCTAAGAATAAGCCACCATTGCTTCAAAACTTAGCTACTGTTGTGAGACAAAGACAGTCTATTCTTATGGCTAAGCTAGCTGATTCTTCAAGGTTAGATAAATTCTTATGAGAATCCTAGGGTTGACCTAGATTGTCACTGATTCAAACAAGTTTCATCATGATTACCATTCCTTGGTAGTGCTTGAAAAGGCCG
Organism: Pinus albicaulis; assembly: GCA_034641835.2. Taxonomy (NCBI): domain Eukaryota; kingdom Viridiplantae; phylum Streptophyta; class Pinopsida; order Pinales; family Pinaceae; genus Pinus; species Pinus albicaulis. The sequence continues at coordinate 43,546 of JAXQQM020070727.1, read as the reverse complement.
CTTTTTACTCTCAAAGTTTTTCTTGACTAAAGGGTTTTCTGACGTCTCCAACAGGTATTAAAGACACTTATTCCAGGGTGGAGTCGCCAGAAATGTTAGGTCTCTGTAATAAGCAAGATTGGCAAAAGTCCGATCACAGAGTTAACATCATTTCAACCAACTTTGGGATTCTAGGATCTAGCCCTCCTGAATCCGGAGAGGGATCTCTCCAATATGTACAAAGATGGATTTGTCTTTGAATTTTAGGGTAATGATATTAGGCTAGTTATGAAGACCAAGGGTTTGTTTGGTTTTTTGGATGGTTTAACATAGTTTCTGTCTGAGGCAGAAAGATCTATATGCAAATAGGTTCAAAAGTGAGAAGTTGCAAGCAAAAAGAGTAAGCTTCGGTCAAGAAGAAAGATGATGGCAGATTTTCAGTCCATTGGGCTATGGAGTCATAATAGGATTTAATTGAAACAATCAGGTCCAAGAGTGGTCTATGGGGCAAGTAATCTATGCCTAAGGATCTCTTTAAAGTTTGATTTATGGAATGGAGTGATACAATAAGAAAGGGAAATGACAGATGCAGAACAAAGAGCAACCCAGGATCTGGTAAGTACTTTGAAACTAGCCAGCCTTTGACCAGGCACTTAAGAAAAACATAGAAGCAAACTAGGATCTGGTAAGTACTTTGAAACTATCCAGCCTTTGATACACTTCTAATAGAAAACATATAAAAACAAAAGGGAAACTTGAAGGCAACTTTTTGGAGTAGAAGCTAGCGGGCCGGGCGCACCACAAATCCTCTCCTAGCTCTTCTTTACTTGGTTTCTTTCAGGACAATCACAAAGATAACACAGAATGGCCTAAGATCTGATAAGTACTTTGAAACTAGTCATCTTTTAACACATCCTAAGGGAAACAATCAAATAGTTGAGAAAATAAGAAAGGGACTCAAGGCTAACCTTAATTTCCTCAGTTCATCTTCACACAACATATATTGAAAGTAACATTTAAAAATAACATTCAGCTAAGACAATAAGACGAGGGAACACCAGCATCCTTGTACTTAAACTGAATTAAATCATTTTCAAATAACACAGTTGAAAGAAAACATTTAAATAAAGGTTTCTCAGCCAGAGAAGGTTACTGATATACAATAGGTCCTAACCCTGTTTAAACTGTTCTTTATAGTGGAAAATGAAACAAATTGAAAACAGAAACAAAATACAAGTTACAGTGAGAATAACATCACCATTAGCATAGACCAGGATCCCATAAATCAGCTTGTATTGATGCTCCAAACCAGTTACAATCTTCAAGTACAATGTTTTAATTAATCTTTCTTTCACAACCTAACTTATCTGCTATAAGTAGAGCTCCAAGAGCCAATGAAACCACTATTTACAACAGAAGTCTTCAGCTCAATTACATTACAATGCTTCAGAAATTACATTAGCAACCAACCCCTCACTCATCTTCTACTGAAGTATTTATAGAAGGATGAGGAGGTGAGATCTGATAAAAGATCTCAAAATCAATTAATACAGAGTTAACATTTTATTGGCCGTTGGGAGGCTCAAAGAAGAAACTTCACAGGTGTTTCACCGCATTAACTGATCTATACTCATGAATTAAGCTCGGAGGGATCTTTTGTTGACCTTTGAGGCTCTGTGTGATGTTAGGGCTACTCTGCAGACATTCTTTCATTAAATTCCTGGCAGAAGTAACTCTTCGGCTGCGTCGGGGTAAAATATCTGATCCCAATCAATAAATTTTGTTGTTGATTGAATACTTTTAGGCACAGGTGGCACTGTAGTCACTGGGAGGAATCAATTCGCCTCCATCTATGTCGGTCGAGCGTTTTCCTGATAAAAAACTTTAGGTTTTTCTTTTAATCTGTGTTTTAGATTGGGGATTAGGCTACCGATAACTATCTTAGCCATAATCTCCGCTAATCTGTCCATCAATCCTCTGCTCTGGTTCATCCTGGCCTTCACGCTGATATCCTTTCACTGCGTCTTATCTACTATGTTTTTTTAGGTCTAGCAGGGGCATACAGCACCAAGGGCTCATGAAACCTTGATGAAAACGTGAATCTATACCCTGTGGTTGATTTTTCTGATGCATTCGAAGGCTGGAAGATCGTCATCCTTGGCCGATGAAATTTCTTCATTTAAGCAAAAAAAAAACCTTAGAACCTGCGAAATACGAACAAATATTATAAAATCCTACTTTATAGGGAAATCTACATCGGAGGATGTGCGGAGGGGTGGGCCAATCTGAGCCATCGATCGCGCTATGATCGACGGTCGGGAGCAATCGAGAAAGTCAGCGACGGAGAATAGTTGACTAGGGAATGGAATCGGGAAATTGAATGGGGACCATCGATCTGCAGAGATCGACGAGGGAGATTGATTTCCCACGGCACGACGGCTTGGTTATCAAGCGGGCGCTTTGGTTAAAGGTTGGGCATCTTGGGTGATCATCAACCGTTGGATCAACGGGCCCAGATCGGACGATGGAGGTGGATTCCGCTGCGGGTTATGGTACGAATATTAATGCGCGAAATGATTTGGTGGCGCGGCGGTTTTGGAACAGTGTCGGGGACACGTGTCGGCCAGCGTATGGAATCGCTGGTCGACGGGAAAAAACCACCAACCGGTGGAGGGTGGTGCGGAATGAAACTGACAATTTTTTGGGAACTTCCACATGGCAGCTGGGGGCTGAATCACAGAAGCCACGTGCAGCTCATTTGTCGCTAAAACTTTATAAAATCGGGTTTTTTTCGAATTTTCAAAGGAAAATGGACAGAGAAAGGTTGTATTTTCGGTTTAGCACCTAAGGACTGAGCAGTTGGTCCTGGCGCTCGAGTATATGGGGGAAAAAGCCAGGGGCTTAGCTCGAGGGGGCTAAAAGCCTTAAAATCATATAAAATATGCATTTAATAGGATTTTCAATGTTTTCAAAGGGAAATCAAGGTTCAGACAAGGTTAAAAAAGTGAGTTTTTAACCTTAGGGAATGGATTTTATGAAGGGATAAAGGGAAAACATATGTTTTTTTGGGGTCTTTATGGAAAAAATGGAAAATGGAAAATTATGTAAGTTGGAAGAAAGGGAGGGGAAAAAAGGGGAATGCAACAGTATTTTGACTTGGATTTTTATAGGATTTCAGAGGCTTTTGAAGTATGAAACAATAGTATGGGATAAGGACAGAGGAAAAAGGCTGGAGGCCTTATAGAGACTTCAAGAGCCAACAATTTTTAGAGATGAAATTTGTTCCTTGGAGGCTCCCAAAAGTTCTTAGCCACCTTTTGGTATAACAAAATATTATGGGTGGCTAACATATACTACGCAGTTGATGTTGGAAGGTCCTTTGGACTAATGCCAAGATCTGGAACTGAAGCTCAATGCTTCCTCACTAATATTCCAGAGAAAGGAATCCTCCCTTTTCTGCAAAAGTAGATTTGGAAGTGGTGTTGAAAACCCCTCACTGCAACACCCAACAACATAGTATTATTCTGTTGTAGAAATAACGTTGTCTTGATGGAGGATGCTTGGCCTCAAGCCTAGATGTGAGGCATTTCAGAACATACTCCTTTAAGAGCTCCTCAATGAAGGAGGAGGAATTCATAAATAAGAGATTCCTCTCTCTCTCTCTAGCTAACCAGCTAAGAGAGTTTGAGTTGCCTAAGCAAGCTCAAAATCGAATTATCTTCGACAACATTTTCCTTGTGGCCTTCCTCTTCCTTTTATAACATTAGGGCTTAGAAAACCCTAAACCACCTCCAATTAGTTAACCCTTTTCACATGAAGGGTCTCCATCTAAAACTACGTTGATCAATAAGGAGGTTCAATGCATCTAGACACTGTTGAGATTTGGTCCTGTTGACCTAGTCAAACTTCTTCATTCCTTTTCACACCTAAGTGTATTTTATTGAAATGGCCCAGGTTTTTCCATGTTCACATTGGAAATTGATTTATTTTTCTTATTTGGATTTTTAAAGTTCCTCCTTTACACTTTTATTCATGAGTTAAGAAAACTGAAATTAAAATGCAATATTCCCATTAGCTGCAAAAATTGGGAATATTACAGTCTCCCCTGGAAAAATGTTGCTTGCCCTCAAGCAACTCTTATTGTAGATGCAAATCATCTATTCACCTCCAAATGGCATTCACATCAGGAAGGCTTCATCCATTTTCTGCAATAGGTTATGTATGTTTGGTTCCAAAGCTGTCTTTCACAAATGCATGAGATGACTTCCAACTATAAGGTTTGATGTCCTATTCTTATCATGAAGTACAAAATGACAATTACATGATGTCCAACACTATCATAAACACATGAGAGACATAAAATAAAGTAGCTCATTCCATAAAGGAAAATATTCATCATGCAAGAACATTCCTCCATCCATGTTTTATGAACTTGATTAAGAATTGTTATGCTTTCATTCTTAGCCCTGTTGGCCTTGTTGGATCCAAACTCCATCATTCTAGCATTATGAAAAAGAAGAAGTGAAGGAGAAACATGGGTGGAAAAAGATGTCAAATCATATTCCCCTAATAATAACCACCGGAGCAAGGCCCTTTGCTACCATCCTCCATCTCCTCCATGTAAGATGGGCAAGCCAAGCTTTCCAAAAGATGATGTACATGCCTCTCTTTGCTGCAATTTATCTTTCATACATAAGGCATGAATCATAAACTGTTGAGCTATGGGGTGGTAACCATACTCATTTAAAAGCAACCAAAGAAAAAAAAGGTATTGCTGCCTTCTTTCATCCTCCTGTGCATCACGAAACCAAACCATACTAATGGACATATGATATGTCACATCAGCCCAATACAAAGTATCATCATCAATGCACATCATGAGATCAAGATGCCAAATTTTACACAATGCAAAACACATAGACATAGGAGATTTCATGTGGTGGCCATACTCTCTCAAGTGAATAGAAATGGTACATGCCTTCTCTTGCTGCAACATAACATTGAAATTCAAGGCATGATTCAGAAAATGATGAGTTATTGGGTAGTAGCCATACTCACCCAAGAGTAGCCCTAACAATAAGGGCTTTTGCAATCTTCTTGCCTTATCAATATGTGGATCATGGAGCAACAACAACACAATTATGGACATGTGAAATGTCTCATCAACATAGTACAAGAAAGCTCCCTCATACCACATCATGTGGGAGTCATCCCTCCTCCCAAGCCAAATTTCATGCATGAAACATACCTCCAACAGAAATTCATGTGGATAAATGAGACATATTTCAAACATGGGTATATACATGGACATGAGATTTAGCATGTGATGTCCAAACTATCCTTTTAACAACCAAATCAACCATGCTTCCTTTTCATATACTCTATTAATGATGCATAAAGCATGAGATGAGAGAATGAAAAACTTTGGGTAGTGATCATGCTTACCCTAAAGAAACCAGCATTGCCATGCATCCTTATTCATTTCATGACCATTCTTCAAGGCATATATTAGAGAAATAGGTGCCTTTGGAGAGTGATAAGATTCTCCCAAGGGAAACCAGCGTAACCAAGCTTGCTGGCCCATATATGTCTACAAGTGATCATGTGATCTCTTGCTCATCATCCTCATCCACTCACTCCAATATGAAACATGAGTGATGTGCTACATAATCATGTCATCCTCCCTTTGTAGAATACCATCTCCTTTGAACCAATGAAGAACCTTGCATCTCATGAAATATTCAAATGCATCTCCGTTGAGATCTCTTAGTGAGACCTCTCTCCCATCTATGGCCTTCCAAAACTAGTGAGGCTTTGAATCTGCAGTAAATAGAAGTCTCTCTTTGAGTTGTAGCATGCTCATTGAGAGAGTATCATATAGAGGGGAGAAAATTTTTCTCATCTCAAGATGTCTACTCTTCATCTTCTTCTTCTCCATTGCCCCAAGGTTGAAGCTTCCTTTAGAGTTCTCCAAGAGAGATGAAGCCTCTTTGTCACAGTCACTAAGTGACAGCACTGTATATATGCAAAGTGATGCATGTACTATCTCAAAGCAAGTTTCATTACTAATCTCACAATCAGCCATTGAACATAGGATAGTAATAATCCCCTTTCTTGAGACCCTACATATCAACCAAGAGATTGAATGCAGCTCAACAATGATGCATAGGGATAGTTTCCAATCTCCTCCTTGATTAGATCAAGGGTCCTCTGTGTTGTGACATATCTTTGCTTCAAATTAGCATTTTTATTTAATCCTTGGCTATGCATTAATCTTGAAACAATATTTGCTGAAATTTCATGCATACCTTGGATCAACTGATATGTGGGAACCTCTTGACAGAACATAAGAGTTCCTCCATCCGGATCAATGATGCCTCCAACTGCTAGCAAGAATGTTGGACTCCTTTCTTCAAGCATACCAACGCTGGTATCTTCCTTCTCCTCCTCATGCATCTCCTGATTCATGCATGGGTCTACATATGTTAAGAGCTCAAGACTACCTTGAAAAGATGCAAGTGCCTCTTCTCTAGATACAAGCACCTTAGCAGCAGATGGTGAAAATGGAGATCTCTTGCCCAAATTGAAAATATTGACATTATCCTTTGCTTTGTGATGATAGGAAGTGTATAGTTCTTCCTCTCCATCTTGAAACCCTTTAGGAGTTTCTTTGCATCTCTTTTCTTCATTGCTATACCTCTCACCTTCTTCAAAGAAAATGGGCATAGTGGATCTATGAGGAGATCTAGGATTCTCCAGTCTTCTACCTTGCCGATGGGAAGTGTTGGGGCTTCCTTCCTCTTCTTGAATCCTCATGCAAATATCATTGTGGCTTGCTTCTTCCTGAAACCCTCTAGGAGTCTCGGTGCATCTTGTTTCTCTCTTCTGATTTACCTCTTTGGAGAGGCTCTTCTTAGATCTAAATATTGGTGAGAATAATCTCATCCTCTCCATGATTCTGATATCTAATTCTTCTCTTTACTTCTCTAAAAAAATTATCTCACAAGCTAAGCCAGGGATCAAGCTCTGATACCACTATAATATTCCTATTTAGGAACAGCTCATGAATCATACACTAAAATATGAATTTTTAGAAAATATGCTTTAGAACAGGAAAATAACTCCTGGATCCTTTATATCAGACAATATACAAAGTAAATCCAATATTTGAGCTGAAACAAATAAGACTAGGTGGGTCAAACAGGTCTCCCACACCTAGTTATCTTCAAGAGAAGGCCCAATGAGAGGTTGCAACAAAGTAAAATTCTCTACTGAAAGTGTATAGAGATATAAATGCATAAAATGTTTTGATAGACACTCATAAACTGATTTCAAGAACATCAGTAACTTAGATCTGATTTTAGGATTGAAAAAGTGGGGAAAAGCAGTGATTTTGACCCTAAAATAGCTGTATTCAGAAATTTGTATAAAATTAAGGGAAATGGAGGGAGCTTATTTCATATTAGTTCATTAGGACCTATTCTCTGAATTTCAGCTCAAAAAAAGCATTATAGATATGTTAAACAGTTCCTCCATCCCCAGATATGCTTTAAAATGTTGATTTCCTGTTACTTTGAGTATGCAGAAAATGGTTGAATCATGTAGAGCCTAATTTCTAAGGAAATTAGACAAAATATTTTTGAAACATCAGATATGAATTTTATTATAACATATAATGAATAAAATAGATATTCAGCTCCTTTTATATATCAAATAGATCACCCGGCAAGGGGATTTCATGAAAGAACAAGTACAAGTATCATATATGTAGAATATGGATATGAAAAATGTAGAATCACTAAAAGTATGAATATATGAGCTGAAATATACAAAAATACATAAGATTTTTAAGTACAAACTTCCTGGAATAAGGGATGGCCCTTCCTCAAGGAAATGAGCACCAAACTAGGGTAGAAACCCTACTGCAGCAATGCACTGGAAAAATAACGTAGTTTCTGAAGTATACTGCACAGTTGATGTTGGAAGGTCCTTTGGAATGATGCGAATATCTGGAAATAAATCTCAATGGTTCCTCACTAATCTTCCAGAGAAAGGAATGCTCCCTTTTCTGCAAAACTAGATTTGGAAGTGGTGTTGAAAACCCCTCACTGCAACACCCAACAACATAGTATTATTCTGCTACAGAAATAACATTGTCTTGATGGAGGATGCTTGGCCTCAAGCCTAGATGTGAGAAATATCAGAACATACTCCTTCAAGAGCTCCTTAATGGAGGAGGAGGAATTCCTAAATAGGAGATTCCTCTCTCTCTATCTAACCAGCCAAGGGAGTTTGAGTTGCCTAAGCAAGCTCAAAATTGAATTATCTTCAAAAACCTTTTCCTTATGGCCTTCCTCTTCCTTTTATAACATTAGGGCTTAGAAAACCCTAAAACACCTCCAATGAGTTAACCCTTTTCACATGAAGGGTCTCCATCTAAAACTGTGCTGATCAATACAGAGGTCCAATGCATCTAGACACTACTGTGATTTGGTCCTGTTGACCTAGTAAACCTTCTTCATTCCTTTTCACACCTAAGTGTATTTTATTGAAATGGCCCAGGTTGGTCCATGTTTACATTGGGAATTGATTTATTTTGCTGATTAGGAGTTTTAGAGTTCCTCCTTTACACTGTTATTCATGAGTTAAGCAAACTAAAATTAAAATGGAATATTCCCATTAGCTGCAAAAATTGGGAATATTACACTTGAGCACTTGGGAGATGCATCTCATGAGCACTTGGGAGGAGCATTTCACGGATGGATTGACTGGGGGAAACTTGGTTCATAAGGATAACTTATCACATGGAGGTGTCACAAGGGAAGGAGGAGAATTTTTGCAGCACTCACCTTTAGAGTTGCTTGAGGATAAGCAACATTTGGGAGGGGAGGACTGTAATATTCCCAATTAGCTTTCAGCTAGTTGGAATATTATTATTTTTTTTTCTTCTTAGTTAGAAGAATAAGAGGGTAGGGAGACCCATAAATATCCTTCGTAGGAATAAAATCACTCCTATTGTGAATGGAGTTCATCAAAGTAGCTGGATAAAGAACCCTTATGTGTGAATAGGGGATGAAGCATGTGGAATGGGACAAATTTGACCAAATCAACAACGTTGGTATGGAGGGAGTGGATAATCAATGAGAGATAGTGCAGTTTTGGAGGGAGAGTCTTTACATGGAAGTAGTGGCTATGATGAGTAGGGCCCACGGTGAGGAATCTCACCAAGCATATAAGGAAGAGAATGGAAGCCATAGAAGGGAAGTTTGAGTATTATTTTTTTTATGGTCTATTATGACTTTTTGCTCTCTTTAGATGTTTAGTGGAGACTGTAGTGTTGTTTAGCACAAGGGTGTTCCCGAGCGGGAATCTGACCCACATCCTTGGGGGACTTCGAGTGCCCACTTAGGAGTGGTTATTGGGCTACATTTCCACATTCTAGCATCAGGCCAAGCTACAACTTTCTTCTACAATGTAGTTTCTACCAGGGTTGTGATGTGTTGTAGGTTTGCAGTTGTGGAGGGTTTGATAGGGCCATTTCTGAGCTATTTTTCAGTGGAGGAAAAATTCCTTGCATTGGGAGGCCAACAAGGGAGGTCCTTGGGCTTAATTTTATATTTCGACACTAGGACAAGCCATCACCATACCCTATAGCGCAGTTTTAGTCTTATACATCATTATTTCAGAGAGGAGTTTTAGGGGTGGTTTCAGTACACCATTTCGGGAGAAACATTTCTAGTGAAGGGATCAACCTTTCACTTGGAGAGTCTATTGGGAGGAGGATTCATTCTATGCTACATTATATCAGCCATCTCTTCCCAGCTATTCAGTTGTAGTGAATCTTTAGCCCTAGAGTTTTAGTTCACCATTTGTATTTTGTGCATTTCTAGAAAACCTTTCTGGGTTGTCTTGGAAAGGTGATATAGAGTTGTAATATCCCAAAATAGGGAAAATCTACAAGATTGGGAATATCTTATAATATCCCAATATTGGAGATACAACAATAGGAAAACAAAATAATAAAGTAGCAGTGATACATTAACACATAGAATTTCAGAAGATCCAAATAGCCATCATATTATATCATAGCAGCAAAATGTATACAAGATCTTGAGGAAAGAGCTACTCAAGATAGGCAAAATCAGCCTCAAGAAACATGTACATAAAATATAATAAAACACTGCTACACAAGAATGCCCAAGGCTATGACTATGAAATTTTATAAGAGAAACTACTGCTAGCATATGTCAATACATGGATATACAAATGTATGGCTCATACAACATTGGGAGTGAAGATCTAAGCTCCCAAACACAATCTCTAGTTAGTTCTGGAAGGATTGGCTGAAATATGCAAAACTGCCAAAATGCCGAAGTTGCAGGGTAGAAATTGCAACTCAAGAACTGGAAATGGATGGAGATAACTAAATATGCTACATATGATACATGAATATCATCCAAAGGATCCTTCAAGTGAAAGGCTGATCCAATCACTGAAGATCTTACCCTCCAAAATAGTGGTGCAAATCCCCACTACAAATATACTTAGAAATAACACAGTCAAGGAGATGGACTAGGCTGTAGGGGGTGGTAAGTGCTTGGCCTGATGCCAAAGATGTGAAATTATCTCCTGAATCTTCCTCACTAACCTGCCATAGGAATAGAAGCTCCCTCCTCTAAAAGATAAACTCTAGAAGTGGTGTTGTGGAACCCTCCACTGCAACACCCTACAACACAACGTTTCCTGCTACAGGAATAACGTTGTAGCTGAAGGAGGTGGCTTGGCCTTGAGCCTCAATGTGGAGAAATGAATTAAAATCCCTCAAGAGGCCTCTTAATAGGGGAGAAGGATTCCTAAACAGGAATTCCTTTGTGCTAAGCAGCATAGCAGTCTCAGTTAAACAACTGGAGAAAGCAAATAGTCCTAAATAGGAATTCCTTCTATGGCTGACTTTTCCTCCATTTATAAAAATGAAAGCCTTCTTGCCTTGGCCCCAAAATATTAGGTTTTCCTCCACCAAATTATCTTTTCCTTATTCATACTGCGTTGTCTTTCAAAGTGATCCACTCCCTCCATGGCAACGCCGTTGATATGGTCAAACTTGACCTTGTCCTCATGCATTTGTCCCTTTTCACACCTGAGGGTGCAACATATAGCTACTCTGATGATCCCTTTCACACTATGACGGATTTTATTCCTAATCATGGGCCTCCTTACCCATTTATTCACCTCATAGATGATATAATCAAAATTAAAGTTCCAAGTAGCTTCATGTTAATTTTGGGAACATTACAGTCCTCCCCTCCCAAATGTTGCTTGTCCTCAAGAAACTGCAAGGATAGAACTGAAGGGCCTTCTTGAAACATGAGGGCTGATATTAATTGGGATCTATCATTCCCCATATGAATCTCCCATCCCCAAGAAATCATCCATACAAAATGAGTTACCTCCCAACATGGCAACTCCTGAAAGTCTTCCTCCACCTTTGGCTCATGCAAAGTAGGTGGGCTAAAAATCTGATCATGGTAGACAAGTTAGTTTACCCCACACTGTCCTTCTCTCCACTCATGATAAGGGTAGATTATGTGTTGATCTTGGGCTGCAATAGTATTTCCCTTAAGTGGCAAGATGAAGAACAATCCTCCAAGGATCTCCTCTCCAACATTGAAGAACAAGCTAGCCCAAAACATCTCATCCATGATGAATAGGACATGATCATCATAGGGTATCCAAATGAGAAGTTTTTTAAAGGTTTTACATGATGCTGCATCATACAAACAATGTCTCAAGTGGACACGGTGTAGTCTCTCCCACTGCAACTTCAGAACATAGCATGGCAAGTGATGTTTTGACAAATGGCTAGTTGTGTGAATCATTACATCTACTAGTGAATAGTAAATGGGTGAATGTGTCAACAAAACATACAATAAAAAATAAAACACTTGCCCATGGTTATAAAAAGGATGGTTCTCTCCATCATAATAGTTGGAACATTTTTGTTTATGGGTCTCAACAATAGAATTTCCCTCTTGTGGAACAATGCACTATATGATAATGGTTATAAGTTGCAAATACTGTGTTAGATAATCATTAAATGGAAAAACAACAGTTTGACCATATGTTGAAGGTAAAGTGATGCATGAATCCATGAATAATTTCATGCTCCAAAGGAAAAACAATGTTGGCCTATGCAAATAGGCCCTTGCCAACTCAAAGCTCAATTCTTTGACATGGTTATTTTCAAAGAATCCTCCCATAATGTTGCTGGAATTAGGAAATTCCTCCCAAAATGGAAGTAATTCCTATTCATATAAGACCAAGTAGCCCCTTTGCACCATGATAGTGCCATCCCCTACTCCTAAAACATCATACAACATGTGAGAGAAAATCTGCCCTTGCTCTCTCAAGTACAACCCAAGCAACAAAAGTGTTTGCTGCCTCCTCATGATCATCATACCAGTCATGTGCTGAAGACATAATGAATGATATGAATGTCATATCAACAAAATGAATCCATACTCTTTTCTTCTTAATGATGCAAGCATCCTGCCACATCTACTCCATCCCCATACCCTTAGGAAGAGTGTATGCCAAGTGACAGCCAAACTCATTCAAGAGTAACCAGCGCAGTCAAGCCTCCTGCTGCCCGGTGTCATATATCTGTAAGTGGCTTAGTAGCCTCTTGCTCTTCATCCACATCCACTCAATAATTTTTGGATGTCTCCTTTCATCCTCCATCTTGGTACTCCTCCTATGAGGGCTACCATCCTCCATGTGTTGATGAACCTTACACTCCATGACATGTTGAAGTGCGTCTCTAATGGGATCTCTACATGAGACCTCCTCTTCATCGATGGCCTTACAAAGCCAATGAGGTTTTGGATCTGCTATAGGTAGAAGATTTTCTTTGAGCTGAGGAGTGCTCATTGAGAAAGGGTCATCTAGAAAGGAGAAAGGGTTTCTCACTTAAATATTTCTACCATCTATCATTCCATCCACCATTGCTTCATGAATGAAGCTGCCATTTGAATGCTCCCATAAAGAATGGGTCCTCCTCTCTTCATCACTGCTCTTATACAGCACAGTGAAAATATGTTGCTATAAATTAGCAGTATACAGTAATGTAGATCCCTGCATAATATTTTCTGAAATGAAAAGAGATGGAAACTTAATCATACCTTTGGGAAACTTAGAAGCATCTTGTATCGCTGTAAGGGCTTCCTCCTCCAATGTGTTGGCTTCTCCAACTGCTGAAGATGAAGGTTGCTCCTCCATGAATGTGACAGCGCTGGTATATGCCTCTTCAACTAGTGGTGATGGTTTCTCCCTTCTTTTACCAAATCTCCTGATCATCCTTTGAGAAAACTCAGCAAGAGTAGATACCCTTGCATGGCTCAAATGGCTAAACCACCAAAACTTTTCTTCACCTCCAAGGTGCAGCACTGCAATTTCTACAGCCTCTCTCTCTACTACTAGATGTAGTAGGAAGAAAGCCTCTAGCTTCATCACCCAAGCCTATGTTGCACATGTGACTGATCCATCAAAAATGGACAATAGGTATCTATTGCCTCTTAGCATCCCATAGCTGTAGGGTCTTCTTTCTTCCTCCAGCTGAATGAACTGTGGTAAAGCTAGAGTCTCCTTGAAGGCTCTAGATTTAGCTTTATATTCAGAAAGGTAGTCACTTAGAATTTCAGATTCCAAGTGTCCTTCATGCTTCATGTCTTCTTCTGTTTGAGAATAGGAGGTGCATGGCTCTTCCTCTTCTTGAAACCCTCTAGGGGTTTCACTGCAACTCTTCTTCTTTTTCTGATTAAACTCCTCGGAGAGGTCCTTCCTGGATCTAAAAAGTGATGAGAGAAAGCTCATTATTTTCATCATCTTGATTTATTATATCTTCTTATGGATGAAACTCACAGGATGAGCCAAAGATCATGCTTTGATACCATTGTAATATCCCAAAATAGGGAAAATCTACAAGATTGGGAATATCTTATAATATCCCAAGATTAGAGATACAACAATAGGAAAACACAATAATGGAGTAGTAGTGATACATTAACACATAGAATGTTAGAAGATCCAAATAGCCATCATATTAGATCATAGCAGCAAAATTTATACAAGGTCTTGAGGAAATAGCTACTCAATATAGGCAAAATCAGCCTCAAGAAACATGTACATAAAATACGATAAAACACTACTACACAAGAATTCCCAAGGCTATGACTGCGTAATTTTATAAAAGAAACTATTGCTAGCATATTTCAATACATGGATATACAAATATATGGCTCATTCAACATTGGGAGTGAAGATCTAAGCTCCCAAACACAATCTCTAGTCAATCCTAGAAGGATTGGTTGAAATATGCAAAACTGCCAAAATGTCGGAGTTGCAGGGTAGTAGCTACAACTCAAGAACTAGAAATGGATGGAGATAACTGAATATGCTACGTATGATACATGAATCTCATCCAAAGGATCCTTCAGGTGAAAGGCTGATCCAATCATTGAAGATCTTACCCTCCAAAATAGTGGTGCAAATCCCCACTGCAAATATACTCAGAAATAATGTAGTTAAGGAGATGGACTGTGCTGTAGGGGATGGGAAGTGCTTGGCTTGATGCCAAATATGTGCAATCAGCTCCTGAATATTCCTCACTGACCTCCTAGAGGAATAGAAGCTCCCTCCTCTGAAAGATAAGCTCTAGAAGTGGTGTTGTGGAACCCTCCACTGTAACACCCTGCAACACAACATTTCCTGCTACAGGAATAACGCTGTAACTGAAGAAGGTGGCTTGGCCTTGAGCCTGAGTGTGGAGAAATGAAGTAAAATCCCTCAAGATGGCTCTCAATAAGGGAGAAGGACTCCTAAACAGGAATTTCTTTGTGCTAAGCAGCACAACAATCTCAGTTAAACAACTGGAGAAAGAAAATAGTCATGCAGACCAAAATTAATACTCAATAACATATCCTTCTATGGATGCCTTGTCCTCCCTTTATAAAAATGAAAGCCTTCTTGCCTTGTCCCCCACACATTAAGGTTTCCTCCACCAAATTTTCTCTCCCTTATTTATATTGCGCTGTCTTTCAAAGTGATCCACTCCCTCCATGGCAGAGTTGTTGACTTGGTCAAACTTGACCTTGTCCTCATGCATTTTTCCCTTTTCACACCTGAAGGTGCAAAGTATAGCTACTCTGATGATCCCTTTCACACTATGAGGGATTTTATTCCTACTCATGGGACTCCTTACCCATTTATTCACCTCCTAGATGATATAATAAATATTAATGTTCCAAGTAGCTTCATGCTAATTTTGGGAACATTACAAGAGCCTTGATCTTTATTTCCAGTATCTCTTGAGGCATCTATCATTTGTTTTATATCATTTCATGTTCCCAGCTGTAGCTATGTTCACTATGACTCCACTATAGCAGCTCTCTGACATTTTGTATTGCAACAACATCTCACTTTTGAGAGTGTTTGATCATTGGAGGCTTGTTTGCCTATATCATATGATTTTTTCCCTAGTATTTTGTAGTTATTTTCTGTTGATATGATTAATATAATGGCTCCATCTCGGTCTTATGTATTGATGTAACATTATTCACTGTTATTTCCATTTTGTGTTCAATATTGATACTTTTCCAATTTTGGGATATTACACAGATGAGGATGATGATGATGATGGTGGAGAGGGAGGTGGTTTTCCTCCACTTCCTTTTGAGCTCCTCTCTTCCTCTTTTTACTGTTTGAATATTCTTCTCTCTGAGGGTGTTTTGAACCTTCTCCAGTTTCCTGTTCCATAAAAGCTTCATACATAACTTTCACCATCCTTTGCATTTCTTTGAATTCCCTCTTTACATCCTCTTCTTCAGAATGTTCATGAGTTCCTTCATGGCCTGACATTTTGTCTATAGATTCAAGCTCAATATTTTCATCTTGTATCTCCTCAATCACCTCAGCCTCTTGTGCAATTAATTCCTCTTCTATCTCAACCGATGGAGATGGAATTTGAGGTGCTTCAAGTGTTTCCTTGAGTGGTCCTTTGGGTAAGGATGTTTCCTTCTCAACCTTCTTCCTTCTTGTCCTAAATTCAAGACTAGATATTTGTAGCTTCCCTTCTCCTCTTTGCAATCTCAACCTTGTAAGCATCAGTAAATTTGCACTATGAAAAACCCTTCAAGTAAAACAAGAAATTATCCTTGTGCTTTGATACCAACTTGATATGAAAATGAATTCTAGTTATTGTTGTGCTAGTTTCATATCATATATAACCTTTTCTTTTCTTTGTTTTACTTATCCTTCATAGGTTTGTTTATGAGCATGTGATTGTCAAATAGTGTACTTAGTGAAATTATGAGTTTGTTATAAGCTTAGAAAGCATAATTTAAATGACATAGCATAAGCAATATTAAACACAAAAAACACACATAACAAAGCTTAAAACACAGAATTTTGATAAAGGAGTTCACGCCTCCTGGGCTACATCTCCTTGGTCTAGCTTCATTGTCTAGGCATTTGTATTAACTTCAAGTGTTCTCAAATTACTATTACAAGCTTCATAACCTATTGGAACCTATTCCAATGAGTTTAAAACATCATAATATCCCAAAAATGACTATTTGTTTGCTGAATTTGGATTCTGGATGCACTAGCAATGATCCCAACACCTGGTGGCCATGGCCTTAAAAAATATTCAAATGCACTAAAAAAACCTATAGATGAGCTTTTATTCCTCTACAACCTTCTCCATTGAGTTCTAAACATTCCAATTATCCTATAATGCCTCTTTCTGAGCTTTTTTTAGGCAAAGATTGGATGACTTATGACCAAAACTGCTTTTTCCCCAATTTCGCCACTAAAATTGGAGGAACTGCCAGTTAATTCTAAATCTGGAAAATCCACCATAAATGGTGTGCTCCTCTAAAAGTTAGCCAGCATAAAATGTGGTTAATTAATTTTAATCTAGATTAAGTGGGTGGATAAGCGCAGTTTAATGATAAGCATGTTCTTAGTGCTAATGAAAGTTTAATGTGGTTAAACCACATTTAACAACTTAATTAAACAAGTTTAATAAAACGTCGTTGGTTCATTGGATTAAGCACTTGGGTCATTTCTTATGGCCATATGGGGAGGGGGTTGGCCCCCTCCAACCCCCAACCATCCATCTGTTAAATAATAAATTTACGCGGAAAGTATAGTGGTTAAGAACCACAGTGTAGGAGAGCTGGTAAGGAGTTTGGCTGGGGGACGGAAGGTCATGGGTTCAACCCCCACTCCACCATAATATTTTTCATGGAATTAAAATGACAATTTATTGCTATACTTGTCAAATCCTCTAGTTTTGGACCTCCATCAGTTTAGTTGGCAGTTCCTCCAACTTTGGTTAAACTCCGCCATAATGTGGGTTTAAAAAAATTATAATTCCACAATGTAACCCAATGTCCAACATTAATATATCTTTATATTCGACCCAAGGGTTGGAGATGGCCCACCAGAGAGGACACGTGGCGCCCTCTGGTTGGGTTGTACTCCTACCTTAAAAAAAAATTCAAATTCAAAATTAGGAAGAATATTGGAGGTCATTGGAAAATTTCTCTCTTCACTATCCCATCTGGTGAATCTGAAGATGACACTTATCACAATGCCACTGGCTACAATCTGGATAGTATTCCCTGTAATGATGACTATACCTTCCACATCATCATTGTACTTGTTCTGCTCCTTTTTTACCTATTTTGGAAAATGAATAGGAGATGATAACTCAGTCATATGAACTCAAATTTTGATGAAACAAGTTGCGCTGGAATCCTGGCGATGAAATCTATCTGGTCATTCAGGTTTGAAGTAGTTTTGGGCACTTTAAATTTTTGGCCAAAACTTGAGACTTAGATCAAATTCAAATATTCCTACTATTAGGAGATGGTGATCAGTTCAGGGGGCTGTAGCTCCCATAGTAGATAGAGAACGAGAGAAGATTGCAGCCTTTTGCAGGTGGGTGCTTGCGTACTGTATCATTATGCACCAATACAACATTTTAAACAGTTTTCTATATAACAAACATTGAATACAGAGACGACAACATCGGTGCTTTTCTCCCAACTTGGGTTTCCACCTTAAATCTTGGTGTTCATGTGTGATACCTTTGTGTGATGATTTATTTTGTAATTATTACACTTGTTTACTAATTAAATGTCTTATTCATAACAGATGAACATGGCTAAGTAAATTTTCTAAATATTCATCTAAACATTAAGTTACCTGGGTATACACATGTTTCCTTAATAAAGTCGTGTGCATACACTAGTTTGACTAATTAGAGTCACATATATAAATCAGTAAAGAAAAGAAAAAATTGTGATTATTGTTAATATTGATTCACCCCACCCCCCCCTCCCCCCCCCCAAATCTATATTTTTCACAATAATTGGAATCAGAGCAAGTCCTTCTGAAAAGCTTAATGCTAGAAGGAAGATCTTCCAAATGAGCAATCAATATGGAACAACATCTTTTAGACCACCACTCTTCAATGGAAACAATTTAATCTTCTAGAAGACAAAAAAAGGATACTAACTTCAGTCTCTTGGAGCAGATATTTTGGCAATTGTTGAAGGCGGTTACCAATATCTAACTACAATTCCCACAAATCTAGCAATGAGGAAGAACTATGAAACCAAAGCAAAATTTGTCAATGAACTATTGGGAAGCCTGACCGAATTAGAATTTTTCAAGGTTATGTAGTTAAATACAACAAAGGAGATATGGGAAAAAATATTTCTAAGCTATGAAGGTGATGACAAGGTAAAAAATGCTAAACTCCAATCTCTCAAAATTCAATATGAAAATATCAGAATGCATAATGATGAAAGTATTGATAGATTCTTTTTTCTTCTAGATGATACCGTAAATCGTATGAAAAATTTGAGTAAGACATAAGAGACACAATTTTAGTAGAGAAAATATTAAGATCTCTAATTCCTAAATTCAAGTCAAAAGTGTCTTTTATTGAAGAGAAGCAAGACATACAAACTCTTACTATTGTTCAACTTCATGGGATCTTGAATGCTTTTGAAATGAGAAAAAGAGGTCTGTTTGAAGTCAAATAATATGTTTTTATAGCTACTGCAAAAGGAAAGGACAAGGAAGAAAAAAAGGAATTATGGTATGTATCAGAAGAAGATGAGGTAAATTTTGTAAAGAAACTTGAACTTGGCACTAGAAGGTTCAGAGGTAAGATTCTTTTCAAATTTTTTTCTTGTTGGACATTGGGTTCAATGATCCCTGTGTGTTTTGTGACATGGAATAACCACCTCTCGTGGAACCTAACAGTGGTGATTGTAGCGGAGACTAAGGCTTTCCAGTTTTGGTCTAACATCAATCATGATTACAACAAGTGGTATCAGAGCGACAGGTTTCGAGTTCAAAACTCACCCGACTCGTGTTGGGGGGGATATTGTTGGGCATTTGGTTCAACGCTCCCTGTGTGTTTTGCGACATGGACTAACCACCTCTTGTGGATCCTAACTTTGGCAATTGTAGCGGAGACTAACACTTGTGGGTTTTGGTCTAATGGTAATCGTCATTCCAACATTTCTCATGGAACAGTGGGTCATTATGCTTCTAAATTCCCTCATAAATATAATCATGAGAATGGAAAGGATTTAGAAAAAGGTAATTGGAGATGATTTGTCAATACAAAAAGTTACTATACTCATGAAGATAGTGATGGCCTTTCAAATAGTGAAGAAGGAGAATCTAATCAATATCTTAGACTGATCATAGCATTTGAAAAAGAAACTAGTGAGGCTAAAGTAAATTTTATGGATGATTTAGAATAAATTGACTTTATTGAAGAAATCACCCAACTCAAAATATGTTTGGAAGAAAAAAAATAGCCATAGATACTCTAAAGAATCAACTCATAGAAAAAGAGAAGCACATTGAGAAATTAGAATGTGAAATAGTAAATCTAAGAAAGGAACTTGAGAAAGTAAAAGCTCTAAATCTTAGATTTTCTAAAGGATCTGAAACCTTAGATGAAATTATCAAGGTTAAACTCTCTCCACTTGTGAAGACAGGTCTTGGATATATTGGTGAATCTTCTCAGCCAGAAAAATCCTCAGCTAGAAGCTATCTAAATGAAGAAAAAACTAGCCAACAAAGTTTTATCACTCAAAAAAATAACAAAGACAATGATCAGGTAAAGCATGATCATTTGAATTCAAGGCTGAACATTAATAGAAGTATCATTCAAAATGTAAACAACAATAGACAGTTCTATGAGTGCAAAATTTCTTCTTTAATGGACAATTTTTCTCATGTCATAATTTTGGTCACAAAGCTGATCAATTTTTTGCATACAAAACCATCATGAACAGAGACACAAGAAAGCAAAGAAATGAGACATGAATAAAGAAGAATACTTATAAAAAAAATTATCCTCTTCAATATGAAATTGAATGTTCATTTTGCAATAACTTTGGACATGAGGAATCTGAATGCAGGAGAAAAATACAACCAAAAGTACAAATATCCACAAGCTCTAACGTATGGATAAGGAAGGACTTACAATTTGAAGGCTGTGACAGCTTTATTTTCAGAAGGAGGAGAAAATAAATGGAACATCTATATAGGATGTTCAAAACACATGACCGGTGATAAAGATAAAGTTATTTCATATGATGCATTATAAAAGGAAAAGAATGTTACTTTTCGAAATGACTCTCCTGTTGTCATTAAGGGTAAAGGATCTGTTTTTATAAAAGAAAATGTTAAAGCTAACAATGTTATGCGTGTTAATGGATTAAAGCATAACTTTTTGAGATTTAGTCAAATGTGTGACCAAGGAAATGAAGTTGTATTCTGATCAAAAGAGTGTGTGGTTCGTGAACTTGACATAGGAAATACCGTAATCAAGGGAACAAGAGCACCAAGAAATCTGTATATATTGAAAGGTGGCCAATAATAATGTCATCTAGAAAAATCTACAGAAAACTGGTTATGGCACAGAATATTGGGACATCTGAGCTTTTCTCAAATAATCAAATCAAGCAGGCTCAAAGCTATTCGTGATCTACCCAACATCACTTTACCAGAAAGTACCATATGCAAGTCATGCCAATTCAGTAAGAAAACTAGGGTTAAATTTAATTCCAAAGAAGGATCAATAAGTAAGCCTCTCGAACTTATACATAGTGATTTGTGTGGATATATAAGGAAAAGGTCACCTCATGGAGAATAATACTATATATTATTCGTTGATGACTTCTCTAGAATGTGTTGGATCGGTTTATTGAAACACAAAGATGGAGAATTTTAAAAAAGTAAGGTCTTCAAAGCTTTGGTTGAAAATGAATTAGCTCTAAAAATTAAATGTCTTAGATCTGACTAAGGAGGAGAATACATATCAGATGAAGTTTTTGATTTCTATGAACAATATGGCACAAAAAGACAGTTCTA
This sequence comes from Pinus albicaulis, assembly GCA_034641835.2. NCBI lineage: Eukaryota > Viridiplantae > Streptophyta > Pinopsida > Pinales > Pinaceae > Pinus > Pinus albicaulis. Next base: position 22,102 of record JAXQQM020070727.1, on the reverse strand, counting down.
TGTAGCTGGAACTCCACCAAAAAATGGCATGGAAAAAATAATGAATAGAACAGTGTAGCAAATGGCTCATGTTATTCTTCATGAATCTAGGAATCCTAACACCTTTTGGGGTGAGGTTTCTCATACTACAATAAATATTCTCAAAAAGGATCATGTTCATGTGAATAGTGATAAAACTCCTTATGAACTTTGGTATGGTAATACTCCCACTATGAAGAACTTTAAAGTTTTTGGAATCAAATGTTTTATAAAAAATAATGATGAAAAACTTGGTAAGTTTGAACCTAGAACATATGAAGGAATAATTCTTGGTTACTCTTCTAGAAGTAAAGCATACATATGCCACGATAAGAGACTTCAGAAGATTGTTGAATGTATTGATGTTGTGATTGATGAAACACTCATAGCTCCCAAAAGGGAAATAACAAAAAACGAGGATGATGATGATGAATAATGCTTTCCCTCATAAAATCACAATGATATAGAACAAGAACCTAATGAAGAATCAGTATAAGATACATCAAAAAGAGAAAATGTTCCATCCAGATATGCTCAAAAGAATCATCAAGAATCTCAAATTTTGGGAGAAAAGGAATCAACGGTAGAAACAAGAACACTTGTAGGATCTCCTAGTTATCTAGCACTATTATCCACCATTGAAAAACAAAATGTAAATCAAGCTAATAAAGATGAATGTTGGATTAAGGCCATGAATGAAGAACTCGATAAAATTTAAAAGAATAATACTTGGGAATTTGTTCCAATACCTCATGATAAAAACGTTATTGGAACAAAGTTGATATTCAAAAATGAGTTAAATGAAAATGGAGATGTAATTATAAACAAAGCTATAATTATTTGTAAATGGTATGCTCAACAAGAAGATATAGACTTTGAAGAAACATTTGCACCAGTAGGAAGACTTTAAGCCATAAGAATGTTTCTTGCATTTTAAATTTTTCAACGATTCAAGATTTATCAAATGGATGTAAAATATGATTTCCTTAAAGGAGATCTGGAAGAAGAAGTTTATATAGAACAACCAGAAGGATTCATTCTAGGAAATGATGAAAGCATTGTTTGCAAACTCAAAAAGGCTCGATATGGTCTAAAACAAGCTCCACGAGCATGGTACTATCGTCTTGACAAATATCTTAAACAACAATGTTTCACAAAAGGATCTGTAGATAGTAACTTATACACAAAAATTGAGAATGATAAACTATTAATTATTGTTGGTTATGTTGATGACAATATTTTTGGGAGTAATGAAGACGCCATGAGTAAGAAATTTGCTTCTGTTATGCAACAGGAATTTGAAATGTCTTACTTGGGGAACTCATATAGTTTCTTGGTTTACAAGTGCAACAAGTAAAAGATTGCATCTTTCTCGCGCAATCAAAATATCTCAAGTAGATTCTAAAGAATTATGGAATGGAAGACTGCAAACCTGTGAGCAGTCCAATTGTGATCGGATGTAACCTCAGTTCTCATGATGATTCTCCCATGGTAAACCAACCATAGTATAGATCTATGATTGGAAGTCTTCTTTATATAACATGGAATAGACCAGAGATCATGCATGTAGTTAATATTGTTGAACGATTCCAAGACAATACAAAGGAGTCACATCTTTAGGATATAAAAATAATATTCAAATATATACAAGGAACTCAAGATTTTTGTCTATGGTATCCCAATAATTCTGATCTTACTCTTCATGCCTACACAAATGTGTACTGCGATGGAAATGTTGATGACCGGAAAAGCACTAGTGTAGGTGCATTTTATATGGAGCCCCGATTAGTATCCTGGTTCAAAAAGAAACAAAATTACATTGCTTTATCTACAACAGAAGCAGAATATGTGGCTACTACATCATGTTTCATACAACTTCTCTAGATGATGCAAACATTACAAGACATTCAAATTAAATGTTTGCCTCCCACAACCATCCTATGTGATAATAAAAGTGCCATTAATATCTCGAAAAATCCTGTTATGCATTCCAAAACCAAGCATATTCCCATCAAGTATCACTTTTTATGAGAACAAGTGCTTTAGAAAAAGGTTAAATTGGAGTATGTTCCTTCCAAAGATCAAATTGGTGACATATTTACTAAACTTCTTCCCATAAAAGAATTTGAATATCTCAGACAAAAGCTAGGAGTTGTCTCTACCTAGTTATGTTTTTAAACGTACCTGATCTATTTGATTTCAGAATATTAAATTTTGTACGTAGGCTTCGTGATGCATAGTTGTGTATATACGCAAGTTTCTCTCCAGACAATCACGTATGGATCCTTCTATCATAAAATCGGTAGGTCAGCCTCTAGAACAATATTTTTCATCTTACTGATAGATATGGTTTGGACTTGATGGGTATAGATGCGGTTATTATTTTTCAAACTGCATTTTCTTATTTGATATCTATCTTCTTGATGAAGATGCTTTGATGAATTGGTTGTTGAAAATGTTCAGGATGCACAGGTTTAGGGGGAGCATTGGCCTTGTTGGGTATAATGCATTTTTGGAATTATGGTGGTTGTTGAAGTATGTTCGATGATCTCTCTCTCTATTGAGGTCCTTTGGTCATGTTTATAAATTAATATATGTAATTTGATGTGAGGGTCATGCTCAGACCTATGAGGTAAATATCAACATATTCAGTCATGTTGGGTGCTTGAGTAAAATATGTAACCCCACTTGGTTGGGTGATTGATGTATGTAGGCATCCTTAGTGATACAAAAGGTTATAGAGTCATTTATTTCATTACAAATTTGTTTCGAAGCTTCAACATGTGTTGAGGGGGAGTATGGTTTGTATAGTACAATGCATATCTTAGCATTTTTGTATCTACAAGAAAAGAGAAGCCTTGTTTCTACATCGGTCAACCCTTTTCCCCTGATGTAAAAGGGGGAGATTCATTTGGCGTAGTAATAGTAATTTGGTGTATTAATAAATGCTTATATTGATGTGTCTACATATTGTGATGATCCTACACCAACATGATTTCCATCAAGTCTAAAGGGGGATATTGTTAGCATTGTGATTGCATGAGTTGTCCTTGATGGAAAGCCACTTGTAAAAGAAAAAATATATTGGTTCCGGAAAAGCTCAGAGGTGGAACACTGATGGAACAAAATGTTAGAATGATGGGACATAAGTTTTACATATCACAATGAGAAAATGGATAAATGATTAGGAGCTCAAATCTGAGCTTGAGAAAAAGCTCAAAAATGAAAGTTCTCAAATTGATTTGGAACCCGAGTGACGGGATAGGCCTCAGCGATACAATCCCAACGTCGTGAACAACACTGAAAACCGACGCTCTATGAAGAAGTTGTATTTTGAAATCGCCCAATAACCTTCAATTTTGAAAGGGAATTTTTTAATTTTATGTGTTGGGAAAATTTTAAATTTTTATTAAGGTTTAATTAATAAATTAAAATTATATATTGATTAATATTTTATATGGTTAATTAATCATATATTATATTATTTTATATATGTTTTAATTAATTCTTAAAAACCTTATTAAAAATAAAATTAAAATACCACACATATAATTAAAAATTTCGAAATCATTACAAAAACACATTTCTAAAGTTTAAGTAAAGATGGAAAACCTTTACATTCATTTGAAAAAGGTGAAATTTCACGTGGTGTGTAAAATTCATAGGTTAACATGGGCTATGGAATGGTATACGTGTTTGAAAACACGTGATTCAATATGTGGTGGAGTGGAGTTTGTTAAACTTTCATCTCGGTGGGCTATACGGAGTTCCCATGTGATCACTCATACATCACATTAAATGCTAGTAGTTATGGTCTCGCCGAATTTGGAGCCCGCTGACCAGTTTAGGCGGATTTTCCAATCTTATCTCCACTTAACTAAAGTTGGCCCACCTTTTGTGGGATTTTTGCCTAACATTGGGCAAAATACAGTTTGGGCCATATCTTTCACATGGGAGATCCTTTTGAAGTGATTTTTTTTTTGAATTTGGGTCTCTTCGACATTCTGGACTCAATGTAGTAGGTCTGAAGTCTAACAGAGGTCATATTCAGAGGTTTAAGCATCGAAGAAGATGAAGGAGCTATCAGGGCCTGGAAGGAGAAGGCTGTGTTGTGGACTGTGTTTCTCTGTTTAAGGTAAATGAATAGGAATTTTTAGCTATTTCATGCCTTTTGAATCTGTTTAGATGGTTTTTAGAGCCTGTTAAGAACTTTATAAAGCCGAAAAGCTTCATTTAAGTTCTAGAGGCCATTTTCCAAACAGAGTGTGTAGGCGAAACCGGAGCAGTCGGAGGCTGTTTTTGATGAAAAAAAAATATATCTTGAATATTTCAGTCATTCTGGAACCAATGGAAGTGATTTCAGATCATTTTGAGTACTTCTAAAGCTTGAGAAGTTGATATGAATTCGTGGGCAGCCCTGGGCAAACCGTGGAGGAGAGCCATTTTTGGGGATGTTGTGCTTAATGTAAGCAATTTATCAGTTGATATTTGATGTCTGATAATTATTGGATGCAGAAGTAGTGGTTTCAGGAGCAGAAACAGAAATTTGAGGGATTTTGTGCCATTTAGAAGCTCAGAGAAGCTTAGTGCACCAACAGAAGGATGTGTGTCCATGGAAGCCTAAAGCTGTTTGCAGGAATTGGACAGCCATTAAAGGGATTTAAAATGGTATTCTCAGCCCTTTGAATCATTCTTGTATTCATTGTGGTTAAGTTTGGAGCTTGTAAAAGAATTTTATTACCTTAATCCCAAAGAGTCTAGTCATGTTGACGAAGCTCAAAGGAGATGTAGCCCAAGAGTTGGGGTGAACTCCTATATTATATTGCTGTTGTGTTTTGTTATTATATGGCTGAATTATATTGCTGATATACATGTTAATTTTCAGCAAAAACAAATAAACTTAAAACACATAAACATAAGAAAAGACACACACCTCTTCCAAGAAAAAATTCTGCATAATGTCATGTTTGAGTAAGGGGATTTTAATTAAGTCTGATTGTTTACTTCTATTATTTATTTAGGAAGAGTCTGTAAGTGGGCCAGGTAGCTTTTGGATTCATCCTTTCTTTGAAAGGTGACATATCCAGTAAATGCCCCTACAGTCTATCTCTGTATTAGAAATAAGAAGTTCTCACATTTTCAGATTTAAAATTTGGAGTATTTGCACTCATTTACATAAATGAAAATGGATACCTTGCACCCTTTTCAAGTACAATCCATTTTCAAATCAATAAAGTACATATTTGAGAAACTATACGAGAGTTTGTCGAAGAAAATTCACGTATACACGTGGGTAAGAAGAAGCAAAGTAGAGTATGTGTTTTCATGCTAAGTTTATGATACAAGGGGTCCTTACCATTATATTAGTCCATAGTATTGAGTGCATTAATGGTTATTTGAACCCATCCATTGAATACCATCGACACTTGTGTGATTTTTTCAAATGGTATTGTTTAAGGCTCAAACTATATAAGGAGTTGAATATCATAGTGCAAAGGGTGTGCATGAGAATGTGAATTGAATGAATACTCCAGTCTAAAGTATATCTACATAGAATGGCTTATAATCAATAAATAGATTTGATATTTTGAGACATTCATGAATACAATGATGGATCTGGCTCTATAGACCTAAAATGACTATGTATTTGCATAATTTTTTTATGAGTTTTTAGATCTATGGCCTGGTGCATAGTTATTGAAGTAAAAGATATGATCTGAGTAAGTTTGTTTATTTGAATTATTATGCAACCCTATAATATTTATAGATCTATACACTGGTTAGTCACGATAAAAGTGTGTATACCTGTGGGCTCTTTTAGTCATCCATAATTCTGACTTTATCCAACGATGACTAAATTTGACAATCCCAGATTTCTAGAAACAAATATTGCAGAAACATTGTGAGTTCTAGAAATCTCACATCTTTCATTATCCTAAGCCTATCAATTCACTGAATATTTTTACTTAAATCCTCCAAGTTATCCTACCATCTCAAAAAGAAGTTGTTTTTAGGCTATATCTTCCCATTTTCACTCATTTTCACTTATCCAAACAGTCATTTTTCCCTGCTAAAAAGTCCTTTTTTCCTCTTCATTATCCTCCATTTTCCTAAAAAACCCTTTTAAAATCATCAAAAACCCTTTAAACCTATAAAAAATCCTTTTTTATGGTTTAAAAATCCATATTTTTACTTATCAGAAGCATTTAAAAAGCTTGAAAAGGCCTTCTTTAGGCCTTTTCTACTCTTTTAACAAAAATTGGGCCTTAAGCCCTAGAGGGATTAAAGTCTCCCACCCCTCTGTTCATATAACCTACCCACGGGACCGCACCTTCTCCCCGCCAAGTCCCTAACCCCTTCTACTTTTCCCCCGATCCCCTACTCCTCCACCGGACCCTTCCCACTCCTTTTCTTCTAGCCCCCTTCCCTTACCTTTTATTTTACCCCCGCGCCCCTTGCAAAATGTATTTTTCTTTGTATTCCCCCCACCATACTTGTCAACCCCTGCATTGTTCCTGGTTGTAGATCTGTCCGATTCGACGGCACTAAATCACCCCCACCTCTTCTCTTTCTCCCGTCGTGTATTCACGGCTACCATACGCCTAAACCAATGGGGGGCACTTCTATATCCACAAGTAAAACCTCTAGTGCCCCTGTAGTTGACTCATCGGGCCATGAGAAAACTCATATGAATGGTTGATATTCAATGCGGGGGCACACCCCAATTTCTCCCGTCCGTACCCCCCAGTCCCCCTGCATGATGTCACTCTTGGTCCCACCTTCCACCCAAAATATTTTCATCCAATTCTCGTCCGACACCTGGCCTCCATCATCTCCCGCCACCGCGCACCTTTCCCCATCACATGCCCTCTCCATCATTGGATCTGTAGCCCCAGATCCAACAGTCTCCCTGCTCTTTCACACCTATTTCTCCAAAAAACTAATCGCACGTTATCCACACGAAACTGGTGGTTTCATGAGGGACACGTGGCGATCAATGACACGTATCGCGTTTGATTTACGCTTTACCGCTTACCACTCATCTGCAACGCGAAAACAGCCGGTGGTCTTAACGAAACCACCTTTCCTCCATTACGCGCCAAAATGAAAAATTCAAACCTATTTTCGTGGTTCCACCTTCGGAACTTCTCCCCTGCACTCTCCCTTCCTCCTCATTTCTCCTTACACCCTCATAAACCTCTTAAAAGTAGTAAACCACAAAAAACGCAGAATTTTATTAATTGTTTTGTTTATTTTGTAGCTTTGATGGCGCCTCAAGCCCAAGGGGTCATTCCACCATTGAGGTCGAGATTGGGGCCTCAAGATAACTCTGAGGGTCTAAAACGCAAAGGGATAGGGTCAGATTTCAAAGGTTTTAATTAGTGTTTTCATAACCATTGGTTGAAACACAAAAACCTTCGGTGCACCAAAGGAAACCTTGCACACAATAAAAGAAGAAAAATAAGTTAGAAGATAGAAGGTTTAAAGGTTTAAATTGGCAAATCAAAGAAGATTAATTAAAATACAGAGGAACAGAAGTTTCAAAAGAAGTCTGAGAAGTATTAAAGGGTTAGCAAAAGATTATTATACAGGCTGAAGGTCAAAGGATAAAGACAAATAAACAAAGGTCTAAGGCCGCATAAAGGGAAATGAACAACGATGATCAATGAAAAAGGCAGACCAAGGCTAAATAGATCAGGCCTAGACACACTTTTAATGATTAAATTAAGGCAAGATAAGCCTAAAAAGGCCTCGGATAAATCAAAAGGAGCAGTTATTCCCTTAATATATCAAATTGACACCTGTGGCCTACTTTCTATCCTAAAGGGAAGATTAGCAGTTATTACACAAAAGGAGATATTTTAAACTATCATAACAGTTAATATAAAGACAGGAAAAGGCCTCAAAGTCGATCTTTTCAACTATTTCATCCTCAGGAAGTAAAGACAGATTTATTACAAAGAGAAGTAGTTGAGAGACATTCCTACCTTATGCCTTGCATGGTTTTCAAGGATAGGAGTGCATTTACTATGTCATTAATAACATTTTGAACCCTGGATGATTCCACCTCCTAATTTGCAGCATAAATACTGCATTCGAACTCATTATATGTTGGGCATTTGATAACTCTTTGAAGTAATACATAGCTCTCCTGAAGATTGAAAAGAAATTGATGTACTAGAACCTGTGGATATTTTGACATGTATGTTGATGGAGAAAGCTCTGTCATTGGATCCCTGAGCTTGGTTGTTGGTAAATTATTCTAAATATTTTAAAGTTTTCCTGTTTTCCATTTTGTTTCATCATTTCTTACTACAATAGAGTAAAAGTTTTAGGCTAAGAAATGTCTCCTGGAAGCACCTTAGACCTGTTTACTCTTCACTATTTTATGTTTTCTTCTGCTGAGGCATTCTAGAGAATTCTTAATTTCTCTCTTGAACCCTTATGCTTGTTTAATTATTAAATAATTTCAATACAGTTGGCCTCAAGAATGATTTATGGTTTTCCCTACTTACTTGTTGCTACTTAAAAACTATTTCTGAAGTCTCCCTTCAAAGTACCATTGTCCAAAGTTTGCCAAGGAGGTCTGTTTTGATCTTACCCTTTGTTCTTGCTTGAATAATTTTTTTAAGGTCTTTATAGCTATAATCAAAGATGTTTAGGAGTTCCCTCTTCTATGAATGTAGTTATTTGTGAATCTTTAATGTTTTCTTATCCTTGAAGTGAAATCTTTGGATGAAATAGAGCGTTCCTCGACTCCTAGATTTCATTTTGAAAGTTTGTCTTGAAATTGTTGTTTTCTGATGTGTGATTTATAGAATTCATGGTTAGCCCTGTATATGGAATGCTTCTCATGTTTATATAATGCTTTAAGTCCCTTTGTTGAGAAGTATCTATAATTAAGGATTCTTAAATTCCCTTAGTTCTGCTTTTCATTCTAAACCCTTAATGTTCATTTCATTTCACCTGAAAGACTTTGTAGATCCAATAGCCAAGTTAGATTTTCCCTTTGATACCCCTAATTCATCTACAAAATTGTTACAAACTTCTACTCGACTCCATTGCCCAATGACTTAGAGATTTCCCTTTCCTATCTATGCTGCCTAGATCATCATGTCCCATTAAACAATAAAAATAACTCATGCTTAATAACTAGCCTAAAATCAACCTTTTACAAGAAAACAAGTCGTATCTTTGCAAACAATTGAGGGATCCCTCTCTGAGACTAGGAGGGCTAGATCCTAGAGCTCTAAAGACTGGTTTATATGTTTCCTTGTCATTTAGTATGCCAATCTACTAAATCACAGGACCCCAACATTATGGTGATCATGGTGGGACCTTTTTGAGTAAAAGTACTTAAACAAAATACTTAGTATTCATTCAAGTGAAATATAGCTTCTTCAAGCACTACCAGCATAATGGTAATCATGATAGGATCTATTTGAATCAGTGGCAATCTAAGTAACCCTTAGGATTCTAAGAGACCCTTATCAAACCTTGAAGAAATCTGATGATAAGCCATAAAGTGGACTCTATTTGTTTCACCACCTTAGCTATGTGTTGAATCAAGTATAGGACACTCTCATAAACAGACAACCACATAAAAACTCAAAAAAACCCAAAATATTTCAGATTGGTTTTCAAATAAACCATTGGTGGTGGACGATAAAATATTTCACCTTCAGAAAAGCTAAAAATTTCCACCTGGAGACACCACTAGCCTCAGTAGGCCTATTACTCCTCTAGATCTCCAAATTTCTTTAGGATTGTGTTAACCAGCCTTGAGGAAGTTTAGAAACCTAGTCCCCTATTATAGAAACCACTGTGAGAGGAAAACTTAAAAAAAAAACAGTCCTAAAAAACTCAGCCTCTCTAAATTTTGGAAAACTGAAATCTAGCTTCACATAGGGTCCATACTAGATCCCATCCAAATCCTAATCCCGCTACCATAGTTGACAATCCAGAAATTTTTTTATGGAAAACTTCTAGATCTAGAAAACCTACTACTGATAGGACCATCCCAAGAACAAGATCTATCCCTGAAAATCTTATAATCTTGAAAGATCATCACTTTGACTTACCTTACATAAAAAATCTATTTAGAAATAAGTCTCAAAGTGATTTAAATCAAGCTAACTTTGAAACCACAGATTTGCAACAGAGCTTTAGTAGAGAAGCTTCACCTTCTACTCGACCTGATTCTCATCTTCTTCGTCATTTCAGCTCCTTCCATAACAAATCTGCTCATCATCAGTTTGCTGGTCCAAGTGTTTCCTCTACTCCTATCCACACATCCACTGTTCAAAACACTCCATTTCAGCCCACTTTCCCTCTTGTTAATCCACCTCTTGTAAATCCCCCATTATTTCCTATCATGGCAGCATGGTATGCTCCACTTCTGTTACCACAACCTCTGGTTCCCCTACCCAATGATTACCAATCCAAAATTCCCCATTTCACTGGAACTGAACCTACTACTACCCAACAACATGTAGATAAAGTGAATGATGCCTTTGATTACATGGAAATAGAAGAAGAGACCATTAAGATGAGAATTTTTTCTCAAAGTTTAGGAGGAGAAGCCAAGAAATGGTATAAGGGCTTAGCCCCTCACAGTATTAATGATCTTCCTTCTTTATATCAAACATTCATAAAGAAATGGGAAATTAGGAAGAACCCTCTCCAAATCCTTTTAGAATATACCAATCTCAAAAGAAACAGCGGGGAAGGTGTCTAAGAGTATTGCACTAGATTCAATAGTATTTAAAATTCACTTCCCCCAGACATGAAACCTCCATTAGGCTTAGCCTTGGCTAAATTTCCAGAGGGCTTTGATCCCTAAATGGCCTACCATCTAAGAGAAAGAGACCCCTCAACTTTAGAAGATATCCAGAGGGGAGCCTTAAGTGTAGAAGAAGATCTGATTGAGAAAAGAGCTAGGTAGAGAGCAGAGAAAAGAGTTACATATAGGGATAATACAATAGCATCAACCTCATCATCAGATACTAGAATTGATAACTTAGTGAAGGTAATGGAGAGAATGCTTGAAAAGATAAATCTAAATGATAGAGTGCCCCCTAGAGAAAACCAAAATAACCCCCAAAATAGAAATACAAATAGAAATTTTAGAAGAGACTCTAATCAAGATAGGCAAAGAGACAATGACCAAAAGATTAGGCCTCCCTTTCAACAAAACTATATTGATCAAGAAGAAGAAAGGGAAGTTGAAAGGTTGGAAGAAAATCATGTAAATCTGATAGGATCTGACAGTGAGACAGATGTTTTTCTCATTGAAGAAGAACAAGGATTCCTCTCTTCAGAAAAAATTGAAAACAACCATGAAGATTCTGAAGATTAAATATTGGGTTTTGAAAATGAAATCATGGAGGTACACAAACAATATGATCTTAGAAGCAAAGGGAGCCCAAAATTTTCTAATGACAAAAACACTAGTAATGTTGTTAAGAAAACTTCAGAAAATCAGCCTAAAAAGACAGCCAGTAACACCAACACTCTGGCCAAGAAAAATGATATAAATAAAGACAAAAATAGTCAGCAAAGTGTTGAACAAAGCTGCCCTAGTACTTCTGCTAGTAGCCCTAACAAATCTTTCCAAAATAACAGTTTAAATAAAGTTCAACAAATCAAAATTGCTAAAAGAGTTGTAAATGAAAAAACAGATGTAAATATGTCAAGAACAATAGTTCCATTCAGCCTTGAAGGGGAAATTGCAAAGATTAAAATCACCATACCCTTAGCTGAACTAGTAACTCAGGATGTATATAAAAAAGAAGTTTTGAAAGCTTTGAATATGGGCAGTGACACTGATACTTTAAACTTGGCAAATGATAAACCAGAATTATTGTTTGGTCCTGACGTTGAAGGGAAATACCAAGAAGGGGTTGTCCCTCCCTTCTATGTCAGCTTGAATATACATGATAAAATCTTGCACAATGCCATGCTAGACTCAAGTGCTTATCACAATCTTATGCCCAAAGTAGTAATGGAAAGCCTAGGCTTAGAAATTACTAAACCATATAAAGACCTATATTCCTTTGATTCAAGCAAGGTCAAATGCTTAGGCCTAATTGAAGATTCGTGTGTTAACTTGTCTCAAATTCCTGCTAAGAGTCTAGTAATGGACATAGTGGTAGCTGACATCCCCCCTAAGTATGGCATGCTTTTATCTAGATCATGGGGAGCCCAAATTCAAGGGAGCCTTCAAATGGACATGTCTTATGCCACCATCCTGGTATTTAACCAAACTATAAGATTATACAGAGAATCCCACATGAAATACATGGTGAGCAACATAGATAGACCAAAAAATTCTCCTATCTACTCCATCCATTCAAATTTGGATTCCTTTATCTTATACAATGAATATGAAATCAGCCAACAAGAAAAGGAGAATAAAGAAGAATTTAGTCTACCAGAATAGTCAAATCTGCCATCAACTCAAGAAGAGAACAGTCCAAATTTTAGCAGCCTTGAACAGCCAAAAGAAAATGAAATTGAGATTGAAATACCTTGGAAAATAAACTTTGATGGCTCTTGTAGCAAATTAAGTGCAGGGGCTGGTGTATGGATACAGAACACAAACAAAATATTTTCCTATAAATTGGATTTTCCATGCACAAATAACATTGCTGAATATGAAGCCCTCCTTATTGGCCTACACTTACTCAGAGACTTAGGAGCCAAAATAATATCAGTCCAAGGGGATTCTGAGCTAATTATCAGATAGATCAAAGGGGAATATTCAACCAAAAACCCAAAACTCACAGAATATAGAAATGCTGCCCTTGATCTCCTAAAAACGTTTGAAAAATATGAACTCATGTTCATCCCAAGAGCTCAAAATCATCTAGCAAATGAACTTGCCTTTGCTGCTAGTAATTTCCAAATACCATAGACAAATGAACAATATGATATAAAGGTAAAAAACAGACCTGCAATACTTGACAATGAAGATTATTGGCAATTGTTTGAAGGAGACAAACACATAGGTGATTTTCTACAATCAAAGAATGACTTTGACATACCAACACCTACTTCAAGCCATGAGGAAAACTATTTTAATGAAGAAAAAATCCTTGAAATAGAGTTGTCTTTTTCTGTTGATATAAACCATTTTGAACATCCTTTTAGAGCAGAAATAGTTGATAGTACAGACCAGAAAGACCTGGAAGCTTTACAATGTGAAAATGATAAAATTCCAAGAGGTATTACACCATTAGAATAGCTTTTTTATTTCAATGATGTAGCCAAAGATCCAAGAATGGACCCTATAGAAGCAAACATAGAAGAACACAACATAGGTAGCCTAGAAGAACCCAAAATGATCAAGTTGTCCAACACTCTCCCAACTCATATTAAATAGCAATACATAGACCTTTTTAATGAATTTAGAGATGTGTTTGCATGGCGATACAAGGACCTAAAATCATATGATACCAGTATCATTCAACACAAAATTCCTCTTGAGGAAAATCAAAAACCTTTCAAACAAAAACTCAGAAAGATAAACCCTGTTTTATTGCCTTTAGTTGAGAAAAAAATTAAGAAAATGTATGATGCTGGGATCATAGTTCCCATCAGGTATTCAAAATGGGTTTCCAACTTAGTATCTGTTAGGAAAAATACTGGAGAAATTAGGCTCTGCATTGATTTTAGGAATCTAAATAGAGCCTCCCTTAAAGATAACTATCCCTTTCCAAAAATGCATCATATACTTCAACGGGTGGTTGGGTCTAAAAGAATTTCACTGTTGGATGGGTTCTCAGGTTACAATCAGGTTTTAGTACTCCCAAGTGACCAACATAAAACTACTTTTACTACACCTTGGGGTACATTCATGTATGTCAAAATTCCATTTGGTTTAATGAATGCAGGGGCCACCTTCCAAAGGGCCATGGACATAGCATTTTCAGAAGACATAGGCTATTTTATAATCATTTACCTTGATGAAATTATTGTTTCCTCTAAAACTAATGAAGAACACTTGATTTTGCATGAAAAACCAATATCCTTTTTTAGTAGGGCCTTAAGAGATGCTCCACTGAAATATAAAATCATGGAGAAACAAGCCTTAGCCTTGGTAAAAGCATTGAAAGACTTTAGAGTATACATCTTACATTCTCACATCATTGCTTTTGTCCCACATACTATTGTCAAGGATATTCTAAGTCAAGAACCTAATGGTAAAAAGGGAAAATGGATTGTTGTTATTTTAGAATATGACTTAGAAATCAGGCCTATCAAACTAATCAAAGGGTAGGGATTAGAAAAACTCATGGCTGAATCAAGCTTCCAAGCACTAGATATGAATATGGTTGATGTTTTGGAAGAAACAGAAGAATTTACAACTCCATTTATTGAAGAAACTTTTGTGAATTCACCTTGGTATGCTAATATCATATATGTGCTGCTTTATCTGAATACCCCTCCTTCTCTGTCTAAAAATAAAGCTAGATTTTTGAAGTAGAAGGCTTTAAATTATTGCATATTAGATGGAGTTTTATATTGGAAGAATGCTATTGGAATATTGCTTAAATGTTTTCTTGAGATTGATGCAGGAAAAATCATGCATGAGCTGCATGAGGGAGAATGTGGAGGACATCTGTACTGGAAGACTACAACAAATAAAATCCTCAGATCTGGTTACTATTGGCCCACCCTTTTCCCAGATACTCAAAACTTGTCATGTCTTGCCATAAGTGTCAAATTTTTTATGGCAAGAGGAAACTCCTACCTTTACCCTTACATCCCATCAGTGTTGAGGCTCCTTTTCAAAAATGGGGCTTGGACTTCATTGGGGAAATTCACCCATATTCATCAGCCCAACATAATTGGATCCTCACTTCCACTGATTATTTTACCAAGTGGATAGAAGCCATACCTTCTAGGAATGCTACTGACTCTGTCATTATCAAGTTCCTTGAAACCAACATACTATCTAGATTTTCTTGTCCTAGAAACATTATCACAGATAATGCTGCTCCTTTCAAGTATAAAAGAATGGTTGACGTCTGCCATAAATACCATATCACCTTGGGTCATTCCACTGCCTACTATCCTCAAGGAAATGGATTAGCAACAAGAGCCTTGTCAATATTATCAAAAAACGGTTGGAACAGAATCAGAAATCATGGCATAGTAAGCTTATTCATGCTTTATGGGCTGATAGATTAACCACCAAAATGTTAATAAATATGTCCCCCTATCAGCCTGTTTATGGCATGGATGCAGTATTCCCAACCTCGTTAGGAGTTCCATTCATGAAACTCTTTCAAGAAGTAAAAACTGAAGAGAACGATAAATGAGACCAATCATTTACAACAGTCAAGAGAGGAAGTGTACAAGAGAACACAAATAGTCCAAGAAAGCATCAAGAAATTATTTGACAAGAGGACTAAATAAAATGATTTCCAAGTTGGAAAATTAGTTCTAATGTGGGATTCTAGAAGGGAAGAAAAGGGAAAACATGGAAAATTTGAAAATCTGTGGAAAGGGCCCTATATTATTCATTCTATCAGGGGTCATAATGCATTCCTTCTACAAGAGCTAAATGGAGAAGATTTATTTGTAGGTCCTGTAAATGGCAGGATGCTCAAGCACTACTTCTGTTAAGAGTCTTAAATTTAAAAGCTTTTATTTTTTCACTGTATATAACATTGCTTTTCAATTTAGAAAAAGAAAAACACAAAAACAATAGAAAGATAAAAGAGGGCAGATTCAAAAAGGTACAACCCCATACCCAAAAAAGAGAATTTTCTGAAAGTAAGAAAATATAAGTGCCACTGCTGTTTAAAAAATGATATATTTTTCAGTCATCTAGCCTAATCATGGTTGAACATACTTTAAAGTTATGTTGATAAGTTAGTATAAGCACTGATTGATAAGATTTTTTTATACTTGGCTTATCAATAGAATAGATTAAGATAGAAAGGAAATGGTTCTAACAAGCTCAAAATATGAACCAAGAAAAGGAAAAAGATAGCTTTAAATAGACCAAAAACAGAGCTGGAAAAATAATAGAAGGATGTTTATAATTTTCAGATCTTAAGCCTTCACAATTTTGTTTTATTTTTCTGCAAATAAATTCTATGTGTAGCTTGTACATACAACCATAGACACCATAGAAAATCAGACAGTCTAATCCTAATTTGACCGTGTTTAAATTTCTAGTTTTAGAAATAGAAAATAAACTTTATCAAATAGCTTAATCTTGACAGATAGTAGCTTAGGTAGAAAAATAAAGAGTTCAACAGTTTAATCTGGACTCTTGGAAGAAATAAGGATATGATTAGATAGTTTTTTTCTGTTTTCAAAAAATAAAAGGTCAAAGAGTTTGCCAGTTCAAATGCACTCAAAGGAAGGAGAAAAAATGCTAGGACAAGTAGGATTGGGTAGGAAGAGATGCTGTTTGAAGAAATTACATGTTGCAGATTGATAAAAGTTGTCATTTTCAGAGAAAGATCAACAAGAAAAGAAGAAATTTGCCCAATGGATGAGACACTGGTCTACTAAAAGCCAGAGATTTATAAACTGAGGTTCTAGACATCTTAAAGGACAATTGTCCTCCCCAAATGGAGCCACTGTTAGTCATCCATAATTTTGACTTTATCCAAAGATGACTAAATTTCACAATCCCAGATTTCTAGAAACAAATATTGCAGAAACATTGTGAGTTCTAGAAATCTCACAGCCTTCATTATCCTAAGCCTATTAGTTCACTGAATATTTTCACTTAAATCCTCCAAGTTATCCTACCATCTCAAAAAGAAGTTGTTTTCAGGCTATATCTACCCATTTTCACTTATGCAAATAGTCATTTTTCCCTGCTAAAAATTCCTTTGTTCCTCTTCATTATCCTCCATTTTCCTAAAAAACCCTTTCAAAATCATCAAAAACCCTTTAAACCTGTAAAAAAGCCATTTTTATGGTTTAAAAATCCCTATTTTTACCTATCGAAAGATTTTAAAAAGCTTTAAAAGGCCTTCTTGAGGACTTTTCCACTCTTTTTACAAAAATTGGGCTTGAAGCCCTCGAGGGCTTAAAGTCCTCCACCCCTATTTTCATATAACCTACCCACGGGATCGCACCTTCTCCCTGCCAAGTCCCTAGCCCCTTCTACTTTGCCCTCGGTCCCCTACTCCTCCACCGGACCCTTCCCTTTCCTTTCCTTCTAGCCCCCTTCCCTTGCCTTTTATTTTACCCCCACACCCCTTGCAAAATGTGTTTTTCTTTGTATTTCCCCTGCCATACTTGTCAAACCCCGGATCGATCTTGGCCGTAGATCTGTCCGATCTGATGGCGCTAAATCACCCCCACCTCTTCTCTTTCTCCCGTTGCATATTCACGGCTAACAGATGCTTAAATCATTGCGGGGGCACTTCTTTGTCCTCAATTCAAACCTCTGGTGCCCCCGCAGTTGACTTATCAGGCTGCGGGAAAAATCAAATGAATGACTGATATTCATTGTGGGGGCACACCCCGATTTCTCCCGTCCGTACCCCCCAGTCCCCCCACATGACGTCACTCCTGGTCCCACCTTCCACCCACAATATTATCATCCAATTCCCATCCAACACCTGGCCTCCATCATCTCTCGCCACCGTGCATGTTTCCCCATCGCGTTCCCTCTCCGCCGTTGGATCTACATCCCCAGATCCAATGGTCCACATGCTCTTTCACGCCCGTTTCTCCAAAAAAATAATCGCATGTTATCCACACAAAACCAATGGTTTCATGAGGGACATGTGGCGATCAACGACGCGTATCGCGTTCAATTTATGCTTTACTACTTACCACTCATCTGCAACGCGAAAACATCCAGTGGTTTTAACGAAACCACCTTTCCTCCATTACGCGCCAAAATGAAAAATTCAAACCTATTTTCATGGTTATGCCTTTGGAACCTCTCCACTGCACTCTCCCTTCCTCCTCACTACGCCTTATGCCCTCATAAACCTTTGAAAAGTAGTAAACCACAAAACACAGTGGTTTTACGTTTAATTTTTTTGCTTATTTTGTGTTTATGGCACCTCGGCCCAAGGGGCCATTCCACCATTGAGGTCTCTAGATTGGGGCCCTAAGATACTCTGAGGGTCTGAAACGCAAAGGGATAGGGTCAGATTTAAAAGGTTTTAATCAGTGTTTTCATAACCATTGGTTGAAACAAAAAACCCTTCAGTGCATCAAAGGAAACCCTGCACACAATAAAAGAAGAAAACTAAGTTAGAAGACAGAAGGTTTAAAGGTTTAAATTGGCAGATCAAAGAATATTAATTAAAAGACAGAGGAATAGAATTTTCAAAAGAAGTTCGAGAAGTATTAAAGGGTTAGCAAAGGATGATTGTAAAGGCTGAAGGTCAAAGGATAAAGACAAATAAACAAAGGTCTGAGGCAGTGAATAAAGGGAAAGGAACAACGAAGATCAATTAAAAATGCAAACCAAGGCTAAACAGATCAGGCCTAGACACACTTTTAATGATTAAATTAAGGCAAGATGGGCCTAAAAAAGCCTCGAATACATCAACAAAAGAAGTTATTCCCTTAATAAATCTAACTACCACATGCGGCTTACTTTATGTCTCAAAAGGAAAATAAATAGTTATTACACAAAAGAAGATATTTTAAATTATTAGAATGTGGCGAATATACACAGCAAAAGGCCCTGTAAGTCAATATTTTCAACCATTTCATCCTAAGGGAAGTATGCATAGATTTATTACACGCAGAAGTAGTCGAGAGACATTCCCACCTTATGCCTTGCATGGTTTTTAAGGATAATATGCATTTACTATGGCCATTAATAAAATTTTGTAGTCGTTAATCCCAATTTCCTCATTTGCATCATAAATACCGATTCAAACTCATTTTATGTTGGGCATGTGATAACCCCTTTTAAGTTAACATGACTACTTCGAAGATTGAAAAGAGTTCTGATGTACTGGAACTCGGATGTTTTGACTTATTTGTCGATGGAGAAAGCTCCGTCATTGATCCTAAAATCATGACTTTTTCCTATTTTCCATTTTGTTTCATCATTTCTTACTATAGTAGAGTAAAATTTTTAGGCTAAGAAATGTCTCCTAGAAAGCACCTTAGACCTGTTTACTCTTCATTGTTTTATGTTTTCTTCTGCTGAGGAATTCTAGAGAATTCTTAATTTCTCTCTTGAACCCTTATGCTTGTTTACTTCTTAAATAGTTCAATACAGTTGGCCTCAAGAATGATTTATGGTTTTCCCTGCTTACTTGTTGCTACTTAAAAGTTGTTTCTGAAGTCTCCCTTCAAAGTACCATTGTCCAAAGTTTGTCAAAGAGGTATTTTTTTATCATACCCTTTGTTCTTACTTAAATAATTGTTTTGAAGGTCTTTATAGCTGTAATCAAAGATGTCTAGGAGTTCCGTCTTCTATGAATGCAGTTATTTGTGAATTTTGAATGTTTTCTTATCCTTGAAAGTGAAATCTTTGATGAAATAGAGCATTCCTCGACTCCTAGATTTCATTTTGAAAGTTTGTCTTGAAATTGTTATTTGCTGAAGTGTGATTTGTAGAATTCATGGTTAGCCTTGTCTATGGAATAATTCTTCATGTTTAAATGATGTTTTAAGTCCCTTTGTTGAGAAGTATCTATAATTAAGGATTCTTAATTTCCCTTAGTTCCGCTTTTCATTATAAACCCTCAATGTTCATTTCATTTAACCTGAAAGACTTTGTAGATCCAATAGCCAAGTTAGATTTTCCATTTGATACCCCTGATTCATCTACAAACTTGTTACAAAATTCTACTTGAATCCATTTCCCAATGACTTAGAGATTTCCCTTTCCTATCTATGTTGCCTAGATCATCATGTCCCATCAAACAATCAAACAAACCCATGCTTAATAACTAGCCTAAAATCAACCTTTTACAAGCAAACAAGTCATATCTTTGCAAAAAGTTGAGAGATCCCTCTCTAAGACTTGGAGGGCTAGATCCTAGAGCTCTAAAGACAGGTTTATATGTTGCCTTGTCATTTAGTATGTCAATCTGCTAAATCACAGGACCCCAATAGGTTCGTATTAGTAAAGGCGTGTATGGAAGTTAGGGTTTTTCTGAAGATTGCTGAAGAAAATGTTTGATCATTTTTGTTGTGTTTCTGTTGTATGACAATGAAGTCTTCATATAGATCTTGATTGTTTGAATATTATTTATGCTGCTGGTTGATTATGTTTAAATATGATAAGTGACTAGTTGATTGAGAATGATGGATGCTGCTAATTGTTCAAGGATTCTGTAAATTTGACAAAATACATCTGAATATCACTGATAAATTATGAGTCTTCTCATAACTCTATTTCTTAGTATATAAAGATCTATATGCAAATTTTTTAAAGGAAGGAATGTATACACATTGGTTGCAGTAAGTAAACTTGCATATACAATTGTTTTATTAATGATCAAGGTTGAAGTTGATTTTTCGTGTTAATATAGAAGTTTGGGTTTAATTTTTTGTTTTGGTTAGAGTGATATCACTGCTCTTTTTGAAGATTTGCTGATGGTTATTAGTGTTGTTCTACAAATTGTGTTGTGTTGAAGCTGTTGGATCCAATATGAAAATTTATGAAATGTGTTCTGCAGTGGTTCTGAGGGTTGAAGCCTTTAGTGTGGAATTTGAAGCTTCTTGTTAGTAGGAGCTGGTGATCAGTTCAGGGGGTTGTAGCTCCCTTCCAGTAGTGGTTGGTAAACTAGATTAGGGGTTTTAGGATCCCTTAGAGTAGCAGCTAGAGAACGAGAGATGGTTGCAGCCTTCTGTAGGTGGGTGCTTGTGTACTGGTATGAGTTTGCACCAGTACAACATTGTAAGAATTTTTCTATATAATAAATATTGAAGATAGAGACAAGAACAATGGTGGTTTTCTCCTGACTTGGATTTCCAACTTAAATCGTGGTGTTCATGTGTGATTCCTTTGTGTGATGATTTATTCTGTTATTACTACACATGTTTAATTCTTAAATGTTTGATGCATAAATGATGAACTGGGCTTATTAAAGCTTCTGAATATTTATTTGAACATTAAGTTATCTAGGTATACACATGCTTCCTTTAAGAAATATGTGTGCATACACTAGTTGGACTGATTAGAGTCGCATATATAAATAAGTAAATAAAAGAAAATATTGTGATTAAGCTTTCCTTCACATGCCATGAATCATGGGCCCCCGGACATAGATGTGCAGTAAGAAAGGTACACTATATAGAGGTATTTTCAGATGATGAGGAGGAAGAAGAAGAGGAACAAGAAGGAGGTCACAGTGCTGCGATAGGAGGATAGGATCCACCACCACCAAGAGGTGGGAATGGATAATTTGATCCAATTGGAGGGGCCCTTGCATCATTGAGAGGATTACCCAAGTAGTTGACCTTGAGGGTTCGAGGTTCCATTGAGGATCATAGGGTTTCAGTTTTGATTGACAGTGGGGTTGTTAGCTCCCCATGATTTGTAATATTGGCAAGAACAAATCTGCAGGGAACCACATTAAACCACATTGGAGTCCAAGGACCTAGCCTTCCTGGACTTAGATAGGGCTCTCTCATGTATGTGTTTGTAAATGATATATTTTTTGGGCTTTTGTTTTCTGATTTTAGGCTAGTTATGAAGTTCTTAGGACTATTAATTTTGTTTGATTGGTTGATAGGTAAACTAGTGGTGTGATTAATTGATGAGGTGTTTTAGTTTGTTGTGTAACCAGCTCCAAAATAGAAGAAAAAAAATATAAACGCCTTAGAAATAAGCCACTTCGAGGGGGCAACCTCCAATACATTACATAAAATGAACAATTCTTGGATGATACAATTTACAAAACCTCATTTCTATATATAGGTGTTAGTATGAATTCTTTGTCGAAGCGTACGAAAAAGAACCACTTTAGCTACGCATAACTAATAGCCCTAACAACAATAATGGCTGCAAAACATCTTCAGATCTGCAATTAGTAATTAAAGTGCTACAACAAACAGATCTATAAATGGAAAGACATTAAGCAGTAAAGTAAAGAGTTTGCTCCATGCATCCAACAGACAAGAC